>CM030862.1:13466373-13641373 GCA_018105865.1 Metaphire vulgaris | reverse complement strand
GTCGGGGGAAGATGAAATCTGGAGGGTTATATCCCCCCGCCAACTCCACCTTAGAATCGCCACTGTGTGGGACTTTCAACTGGAGCTATTAAAGTTCATATTATTATTATTATTATTATTATTATTATTATTATTATTATTATTATTATTATTATTATTATTATTATTATTATTATCATCATCATCATCATCATCATCATCATCATCATCATCATCATCATTGTTATTATTATTCCATTCTTTTCCTAATAAGCTATCTTGACTTTACACTCTCTAATGATTTAGTAGAATAATTTGATGGAAGTCTGTTATAAATTAATCTACTGATCGCACCTGTTATAAATAAACGAAGAAACTCCAAACGGCAACTTCTCCTCCTCCTCCTCCTCCTCCTCCTTCGATAGACCAATCTGTGCCTTATTGAGGCCTTAGGACTACACAGGCCTATTCGCTTCTGCCTAAAACACTTCTATGCCTAACTCAGCTGACTGACATATTTTCTCCAGTCTGAAATCAATATTCAAAGGAATCATTCGCTTTCTTTTCATCTAATTCGTCTTCTTCGGTTTTGAGGATCTTCTGCTGTGGCGCCACCTGGCAAGTGACTGTGGAATCTTCTCTTCCGTTCCTCTGCATCATCTTGAGTCCATTTGTCTTCCTCGGGTGACCGGTGCTTAATAGCGTTCCTAGAAATGATCGACCAATCAGAGAGCGCCTATTTGATTGACGTGCCGTGGGGCGGCGCCGTGCGAATCGTCCACCCACCCGCTGCCGCCAATTAAACGCTCGTGGGGTGCGGAAAGATCGTCACGGGGTTATTTCCTAAAGCACCCTCCTCTGATGCCGACAAATGATGCCATTAGCGCCAAGTAATTGATCCCAGACCATCTTTATAACGCCGTACTGATCAAATTGAATTTTGGTCTGGCGTCTGATTTCAGAAATTAGCGTTCTTCTGGAAATGACGCATTTGTAAACGGAGTGGAACAGCAGTTGTGTCAAGGAACGTTCAGAAACCTTTAAAAATCGCGACCCTCTACTTTTGATCTACTTTTGATCTACTTTTGATCTACTTTTGATCTACTTTTGATCTACTTTTGATCTACTTTTGATCTACTTTTGATCTACTTTTGATCTACTTTTGATCTACTTTTGATCTACTTTTGATCTACTTTTGATCTACTTTTGATCTACTTTTGATCTACTTTTGATCTACTTTTGATCTACTTTTGATCTACTTTTGATCTACTTTTGATCTACTTTTGATCGTCGCAAAATATAATTGTTCTCATCTCTTTTGGGACGAGCTCTTCCAGTTGATCGAGGGAGTCGCGCCGATCGCCTGCATGCCCGTCTCACCCCAGTCTACCCAACGCGTTGTATATCAGCGAGGTGAAAGGGAAATCCACCGTATCACTTGCCCCTCTTCCCCCATGTTTTTCTATTGTTCGGATTCTGCGGCCATCTGGAGAGAGAGAGAGAGAGAGAGAGAGAGAGAGAGAGAGAGAGAGAGAGAGGCGTTTGCTCTAGAGCTGTATTTGCCAGCGCTTCATTTGTGTCAATGGTTTCCTTCCAGTCCCATCCACCTCACACCCCAGAGTCTCTCTCTCTCTCTCTCTCTCTCTCTCTCTCTCTCTCTCTCTCTCCCTTCCGATCAAACATGGCCAGCTCCGGTCTCACTAGGCATCCGACAGAGGAGGAAGAGGAAGAGGAAGAGGAGGAGGAGGAAGAGGAGGAGGGGATCTCGTCTTGCGCTAGATAATTGCGAAGTTATTCGTGAAAGAGGTTTTTCCGTTTAGAACACTTTCGTTGGATGATCGTCGACTGGATGCGAACGTCACGCGCCTGGCGACGAAATCGGAAACTATAATTGAATAAGCTGATAATGTTACTGCGACACCCTTTGACGGTCTCTGTCTGGGTGTGGCGCGAGCATTTTCCCGCTCAAAAGGAACTTTCTTCCTCTTTGTTTCAGCGCTCAATAACGCAACCGAAGAAATCAAGTTAGCATCGACATCTAGTGTCTCAACTGTTCTCGCTTTACCCCTTTCCCCCATCTTACTCCTTTTCCCGCCTTACCCCACTCCCCTGCAATACATCTGTCTGAGCACTGGGGCGCTACTCAGAAATGATCCAGGAGAGTTTTTAAAAGCCTTTGCCGTATGAAGAAGAGGTTCCAATTCAGCTGAGATTCTCTTAAAATAGGAAGGAAATTTCGTCCAGTTTGGAATTTCGCAGCCAATTGACCATCGGCCTTTACATATGTCATGTAATTGAATGCAAAGTGCTGTCACTCCATCGGTCAAATTGCTTCGCTTTGAAAGAGTGTTCCCGGAAAGCAGGTCGAGCGGACAAAAATGCTTCGAATCTGGGACAAATCTCTTCTATTTGCGCTTTGTTGCCCTTCGTAATTAAAGGCGCCACATAAATTCATAATATCATTAACACGAGAGAACGGAGGCTCTCTCTCTCTCTCTCTCTCTCTCTCTCTCTCTCTCCGCCAAATCTATTTATGTCATCCAATCAACCGAATCACGCCCAATGTTCCCCACTTTTACCCTAATGAGAACGCCGTCTTCATCCGCCGCCATGAAACGTAGTTCGCACCGCCGTCAACCTGTTCGCGCCGTCTTTAGAGATTCATCCGCCGCGCAGCAAGGCACGATGGCAGAGATTTGTCTCATCTCTAATGGAAGTGTCTGAGCCTGGAAACAGCGCCGCAGAGATGGGATTGGATGTCCACTTGCGTTTGTCACAGACATTTTGCCACCGATTCACGCGATTAATCGATTCCTCCGACAGTTTAAGATAAACAGACAAGCAGACAGACAGGCAGACTGACAGACAGACAGACAGACTGGCAGACTGACAGACAGAGGCGTACGGCGCCATATACGTGGCTGGTTGTTTAGCCTCAGTGGCTCTGAGGGGTGGAACAATGTTAGGTTTCCTACCTTATCGCACTCGGTGTGATTATCCTCTTCAATGCATTGCCTCTAGAAGTCAACCAGCATGATTTCCCAATAAGACCGGAAATGATCGACCGGAAGTCCATCGGCCGAAGCGAGTTCATGACGCTTTATCCGCGGATTTAATCCGACAGACAACAAAGGAAAAACGACGAACAAATATGATCTCTAGCTCTCATTTAATCCAATGCGAGAACCAAGAGGTCTTTGATGGATGGACGAAGGTCAAATGGTCGAAGCCCCCAAAACAGTCCCCGCCTATTACGCAGGATATGGCCAGAAAGGGAAAGAGGTTTCGAAGTGTCCATTGGTCGATCCTCCCTCTTCCACACACTCTACCCCTTTTCCACACACCCTACCCCACTCAAATCGATGTTCTTAAGACTGTCGGAAGTGCCCTTTTAACAGTGCCGTCGCCAGGAATTTTTGATTGGAGGGGCAAAAGGGTCTAGCGTGTCAGATTCCTTACCCACCCCTCCCCTCCACAGAAATCTTTCTCACCGGATTTGCGCGAATCTGGTAGGTGGGGGCAGTTGCCCCACCCCTCCCCCGTGGCGACGCTAATGTTACCAGGGCCTCTTCACTTGCCTGTCAAAAGTGCTAGCCATTCACACATCTGCCAATATCATTTTCTGTAGTTTAAAAATGTCCAATTTAAGCAATAGAGATTACCACACGCAAAATTCTGAATGCCAAGAACTTTTGATATACAAGAGATAGTGCCCTAATTTTTTAAAATCTTGATTACTAGGTGCTCTTCACTTGCTCTGTCAAAAGTGCTAGCCAATCACTCGTCTGCCAATACCATTCTCTGTAGTTTAAAAATGTCCAATTTAAGCAATAGAAAATACCACAGGCAAAAGTCTGAATGCCAATCACTTTTGATGTACAAGTATAGTGCCTAAAGAAATCTTGATAGTGGCCTTCATTTTTGAAAAAATACCATTACTAGTTTAAAATGCAGTGGCGTTACCAGGAATTTTTGGTTGGGGCGGAGGGGCAAAAAGGAATTTTTGGTTAGCGTGTCAAAAGATTTCTTTCTTACCCACCCCTCACCCCCCTCCACAGAAAACTTTCTCACCGGATTTGCGTGAATCTGGTAGGTGGTCTGGGGCAGGTTGGGGGGCAGTTGCCCCCATTTCCCCCTCCCGTGGCGACGCTAATGCTTTTTAATCAATCGTATTCTCAAACGCCTACGCTGTCGTAATAAGAAGATGTTAGTCTGTTAGTCTGACGAGAGAAATTCTCTTGTCACTTTATAATCAACGGATTCCAGATTGATGCTCGTTGTCGGTTTTCTGATGTTAATTTCTAAACTTTGTAGCATCACATCTGTCAAACATTTTGAAGCAACATATGATGTCACGTGACTACGTTCAATCATTTGTTAGTTCTTCTGTCGATTAATTCTTCCAATCGCGTGTAACTGTCTTTGTCTTATCGCTGAGACATCATTTCAGTCGTTGGTAGATTTTGAAAGGCATTGATTGGGCTACAGTAGGCCTCTGTTAGACCCTAACTATATACGCCTAGGCCTCTTAGTGAGGGCCTGAGTGATTATTTTGGTCCGAATCGAAACAGGACCAATGGCCATTTATGGAAATGTGGTTTCCATGGACAGTTGGAAATTCAATGTTCGCGCGTTTTTTGCGTCGACGGATTTCTCGTTCTTTTTCTTCATTCGAAGGGAAAGTTCTCGATGTCAAAAAGCAGTCACGTGGTTTTTGCGCCGTCATCTGGCGGAGCGATTGATGTTCAACAGCGCATTCTTTTCCTTGCGCTAGACTCTCGCTCGATTCGCCAGGTGGCAGCACATCGACCGCAAGAAAACGCGAAATGGCGGTCACGAAGATCGGCCCATCCCAAGATATTCGACCTGCAGAGGATCGGACGGAGAGGAACCAACTTCCTATACTTCCACCAGGAATCTGTCTCAACCAGAGGCGGGTAAGATGGCCAATCCCTCATCCCATCCGTATCAAACCCCCTCCCATTTGGAAATCTGATGACGCAGCAAGATTCAAGCATTTATTGTGCTCCTTTAGTTGTTGGCGCTAGAGTCATAAGCGAGGGGAGGGTGCTTTGTAAATTGTATTATTTTAAAATCTCAGCAAAGCACTCATTGCCGATTGCGCCCTTGTCTTTGGCTATGCTATTTAAGCGGCGCTATATAAATAGGCCAATATACATGCATAAGATGGCGATGGCGACCTCCCATCGTCCATAAATTGGTATTTCTGAATTCCTTTTCTACCCAGGGGCGGCGCTGGGTTTTGTTGGCTGGGTGGGTCTAATGCAATCTACACAACCAGGACCCGACTCAACCCCCCCCCCTAGCGCCGCCCCTGTTTCTACTCTGCAGTCTAACCACCTCTGCTCTTGGCAAAAATGCTGTTAATTAAGAGACTTTCTCCTTTAGTGAACATTCGCTATTCAGAGGACCTATGCATGTCTCTATATCCTGTTTATTCCACTGGTCCTGATTAACCCCTTAACCGTGTATTTAACTGTAACTCAATGTAAAATGGACGGATATATCCGGGATCCCCAGTTAAGGGGTTAATCGAGATTTTCTTATAGTATATACCATACATATACTACGTCCGTCACTGTTTCTGGTTGTTTTGTCTAAATGCTGTATTGGTGTTTGTCAGTCTCTGTCCTGCCGTTTGTCCAGTGTTGGAGTTGTGAAATTTAAGCTGGGGTGGGGGGGGGTTGTTGAGGATTGAAATTCAATAAATAACAGAAACAGCATGTACCCGATATGCGATTTTTGGAAGGGTTGCAAAGTTAGCTGGGGCTTCAACCCCCCCCCTCCCCCGGCAACTCAAACCCTGCATTTGTCAGTCTCTGTCCGTCCTCTGATACCTTGAGTGGCTAGTAATAAAGGTTTTGCAGCATAGAGCCATAAAACGTTCGGACGTAGTTGGCATATGGATGATTGTTTAAGGGAAAATGGTCGACGGGAGGGGTGGGGGGAGGTCGTGTTCGTACAGCTGGCGAGTGGAAGGGCGTCTCCTGAAGAGCCCCTTGGGGTCTTTGGCGGACGGGGTGCGGGTGACTTTGCTGCCTACCCACGCGTCTAATCCTAGAGTTTGGGACCATTAATGTGGTTTCCTCCCCATTTTCCGCCCCCTCCCCTTTCCTCCGATTCCTTTACTGTAAATGCGCCACTTAACAACGGATACCCTTGCTCACTTACTAACAGCCTCTTCGAATTCAACAAACGTCTCCTGCCCTCGGTCTTGGCCTTCTCTTGAAATCATCCTCCCCTCTCCAGCCCCGAAATATTTCTCGATGTTTCGACGGTTTTGCGCAAATCCCACGACTGACCGCAGCCATTATGGGAGACCGCATCCCTCACCTGTGCCCCTCTGGTTACGCCACTGCTATCTATCTGTCTTAGCAGAATGAATTCGATAGAAACGTTTAAGGGTGTCAGGCATTTGAAGTGACCGTGACATTAGAGCATCGTCTAGTCACCGTATAATGCGTCGGTTACAATATGCGTTTTGTGGGGGCGGGGGTCTACAAAGGCTGCTTCACGACTTTGACGTGTGATGGAATCTTCGCCGAATTCAACGCTGAAACTTCAGGAGAACTGACTTTTTAAAATTATTTAAACCGCAGATGCATAGGCTAATAGTCGATTGGTATAAAGCGTAAAGTACGTGTAATGTATAGACTTATACTTAGTTGTACATTAACTACATTGATACTGCCGATCAATCGAGGGTTTTGAGGAGGTAAAAATCACTGCACGGCAAAGACGGCAAAATGCTCGGGAAAAGTTTTCTCGAAGGGAATTTTAGTATTCGAATGAATAATTTAGCAAACTCTGTCGCACTACTACTACTACTGCTACTACTACTACTACTGCTACTGCTGCTACTGCTGCTGCTGCTGCTGCTGCTGCTGCTGCTGCTGCTGCTGCTGCTGCTGCTGCTGCTGCTGCTGCTGCTGCTGCTGCTGCTGCTGCTGCTGCTGCTGCTGCTGCTGCTGCTGCTGCTGCTGCTGCTGCTGCTGCTGCTGCTGCTGCTGCTGCTGCTGCTGCTGCTGCTGCTGCTGCTGCTGCTGCTGCTGCTGCCACTGCTGCTGCTGCTGCTGCTGCTGCTGCTGCTGCTGCTGCTGCTGCTGCTGCTGCTGCTGCTGCTGCTACTGCTGCTACTACTACTACTACTAATAATAATAATAATAATAATAATAATAATAATACAGTAGTAGAAGTAGTTAAAAAGTACCTGTGCGAGTGGCATACTTGTCGAATTCCCCGACGCCCCTAAAATCGAGACACAAATGCGGGACATATATAGAAGCATCGCTGCAACTGTCCTCCGCCAGATGCGTCTGATCGGGGGTCGTCGGGGGTTCACCGTCTCTCGCTTAGCATCGACCGAAGCCGATGGCTGCGCTGCCGCTAGGTGACGGATCCCCCCTTCAGACCAAAAAAAGAGAAAAAGACGGTGGGGGATTGGAGGGAGAAAGCATGATGAGCCGACTGCAGAGAGCCTCAACTCACCATGGAGTCAGTGTTATCGATGGTCTAGTCCATGATGGTGCATTGTTCGAAGTAAGCGGAGTCTGAATCCCACCAAACCACTCTCGCCGCCCTCGCCGCCCTCCTCGCCGCCCCAGAGGCGGGAAAGAGCAGACGAAAGCTTAAGCAGAACCAAAGCCCAGACGATCAACAGAGCCGCTTATATAGACCCCTACTACGCAGCGGACGATTTCACAACACTCGGCCAGCGATGGTGCAATCGACGGCCGTGACGCAGCATAGAGATGCGATAGGCTATTAATAGACGCAAGTCTAAACGCCGACGCAAAATGAACCAACGATGCCCAAGGGGTTGACTCAACTTGACTGGCTCATGGAGTCATGCGCCAAGCGCTGAACAAAGCAATCGCTGCGCAGATAAAAAGAACCATCGAGACATGAACATTTCATTATGCTGAACATAACATCGGAACTTCTATAGCGCCGCAATATAAATGCACTCGGCATCATCAGTCGATGGTCGGTCTTTGATTTGAACCGCTATCCTACATTGTGAGATCTCATAATATGTCAGTCTAGTTTTCCTGTCCTGGTTTCGGTGGATAGGCAATAGCCAATAGAGAACAGGTACGCGTCGAATCTGGAGCAAAATGTCCTAAGATTAGCGCAGTAGATGGCTGCTGCGTCCATAGGCGGCGACCATGGAGATATCGGGGGGGGGGGGTGGTGTCAGGAACAGTGGCGTAGCCAGGGTTCCAGATTTAGGGGCACTTGCACATTTTTCGGCCCAAATGTCTTGACAAGCAAAAAGGATTCACTTTATTTTTTAACCAACTGAAGCTCATTCGATGTCTGTAAAGAATCTGCAATTAGATTATCAACAGCCATTGATTGTTTGGGAAATATTGCGGGTGTTGAGTGAACTTGAGTCCATGTCTTGCATCTATGATGATGATGATCTAAGAAATCAAGGAAATGCGAGAGAACGTTTATTTTAAGGAATTCGATTATCTGACGTCACCAACAGTTTTGTCATTCGGAGTTCAGTGATTGACGCAGCAATAGAATTTCAATTGATTACTAAAACTGACGAGTCCAGGGTCTATGTAAAAATTCTTTTTTAAAAATATAAGAATCGAAGTTATTTGGATGATCTAAGGCAGGGGTCTCCAACTCAAATCAGCAGATGGGTCGCATTGGACCACTGGACAAACCCAGCGTCGGAGGAGGCACTTGGTTACAAGTAGGCCTACCGGTAATACCGGGTCTAAGACTAAGACTCTAAGTAATTAACAGTGTCCTGTGGACCGGATCCGGCCCGCGGGCCGCCAGTTGGACAACCCTGATCTAAGGTCACATAATTTATATGGCGGTGATGATGTTGACGACGATCATGACGTATGTGTTGGACCTTTTCTTGTAGTTTTACGAGCATTCGCTAGGTTTCGCGAAGCGTCTGGCCAGATGTGCATGTCGGCATTAGCGTCGCCACGTGGGGGGGATGGGGGCAGCTGCCCCCTTCCAACCTGCCCCAGACCACCTACCAGATTCGCGCAAATCCGGTGAGAAAGTTTTCTGTGGAGGGGGTTAGGGTGGGTAAGGAATCTGACACGCTAGCCCCTTTTGCCCCAACCAAAAATTCCTGGCGACGCCACTGAGTTTAACCCCATAATTACGTCAAAAACTTTTGACCCCCCCAAACAAAAATCAATAGCAGGTCCCAATAACAAGGTTATTATTTTTGCAGTGATGACGATTTTTTCCTTTTTTGCTCATCGCGTGTCAAAATGTGGTGGTGATGACCTTTTTTGTCATGCTTTCTTCCATTGTAATAAGTAGTATTCCATGAAATTTCCTATTTTTTGATTATTTGTAAAAAGTGAAATTGTTGACGTCAACTTCTCTTGACCCCCTCCCCCTGTCACCTGTCAACAACTATCAAACTTTTTCGAACTCCCTCCCCCTAAATTGTTGACGTAATTAATGGACAACTCCCAACCTAGCCTCACTGCCCTTCGGATGTTGACTATTGCCTGGCTGATCATATACCTTTCCCACAGCTATTTTAAGAAAGGCTGAGCGACTAAGAATAAGCAGCTACTATTGTACACCCAACTAGGGCGTTATATAAACCACGAGATTTTACTTACTTACTCCTCTGTTCAAAGTTCCAACCAATCAAAAGAACTCAATTCGTGTTAGCTCTCTAGTGATTGGTTGAAATTTCAAACCGTTCTAGGCACCAGTTCAAATTTCAAACGATCCTCATGCTGCGGTCCTTTGCTGCGGTCCTTTCTTCGTCTCGACGCCATGCATTCGGGTTCATCGAGCAACTTCGTTCGGTCGAATATTTTAGAATTTAAAGACAATTCTAAAATATTTATACCGTTGACGAAGTTGGTGTTATGTTGGTTCAGAAACTGTCGTTTAGTATCGTATCGTTAAGGTTTTAAGTAGTTATTAGGGTTATTAGTAGTTATTCCGTCGACTGGTGCTGATGTACTACTACGATGGCGCTAAAGAAGTTTACTACTACTACTACATTCCTGTTCGAAAGATCCTCAACGGTCGAACGCCGCTCTCTACTAAGCTCGATGTCAGCAATCATCTATCTGATCGTCCCTCCGGCGCTTAAGACGGCGGGGTTTGAGGGGCAGGTCCTTCCGACTTGGGGCCCTCCCTCGTGCAACTCGTTCCCAAGCAACGTTGACGGTCGAGACATTGCCGTATCGGATCCGAAAACAACTGAAGACGTACTTTTTATTACTTCATTCTTGTAAAGCGCTTTTGACGTTGGCATATGTTAGCTATGCTTATGGCTCTTAAGAAATTGTCATGTATAATAATAATGTTAGATGTTGTTAGATGTCGGACACTCACTGATTTACAGTTCAACGATCAGTTATGCCAGCGCTTTTTTCCCAGATCTGTGTTTTTTGTGAAATCTGGGCTTCTTAAAAATTTCCTCTTTACAGTTCATTCAGTTTGATGATGCCTAATTTTCTATTGTAACTCTTAATATACAGTAGACCTAAAGTATTTTGTTTTTGCAGTATTGACATTGAAGGCTACTGTATAATTGCAACCTTGTGAATCTGTATTGTATAATTGAATCTGTCTGTACTGTATAATTGGCAATTGCAACCTTGTAAATCGTTGTGGGGAGGGTTAAATGTTGTTGTAGATGTCACTCAGGAAAGCAAAGACCTCCAAGCAAGAGAAAGACCCTCGAACATCATCAAAGTCAACTCCAGTCCCAACCCCTGCTGCTTTGCCCCAATATTTTATTTTGCGTTTTTATTGATAATTTATCTGCTGTTTTATGTATTGCATTATCATGGTTGACTAAGTTTTGTGTTTCTTGTTTTCAGGATCTATTTTTGCCACACAGAGGTCCATCATGTCTTGTATTCGTTGATTCCAGCATCCGGTTTCTTTGGTTTCGGGTGGCTCTTTGTTTCACTTTGGTTGCAGCTGTTTGTTGTGTGTGTTTCGTTCGGTGCTGTGGCAGGTGCAGTCAAGTTTTTTGCGTGAGCGCCGGTTACGAGGCGTTGCTTTTTCCGACGGCCGTCTTTCGTTTACTGCGGTTGCGATGCCGTCCGTCATTTTCTATAGGCCTATTTAATGTGCTTGGTTTATTTCTTTTATTGGCAATTAGTTAATTCTGTACTTTTTCAGGATGCACGCATTGCACTGTGCCATTTTATTTCTTTGTAAAATGCATTTATGATTGATCTTGTATAGGCCTATGGTTTTTTATGATTTTCTGTACAGGTACAGATACTTCAGCTTCAGGACACAAAAGCAGAATCACAGAGAGTTTCAAGTTGCCCTATCTGTATGTCTGTGTGTATCTATATTTGTGTGTGTTTGTGTATATCTGTATTTGTGTTTGTGTATATCTGTATTTGTATTTGTGTTTGTGTTTGTGTGTGTGTGTATTTTTTCCAGGACGGGAATTCCTCCTTGTTTTGGGGTAGACTGAAAACAAATGTGTAATCTTTCAACAGTTATAACAATAATGTATTTTAGCTTGGCGGCATTAAATTTTAAAAGGTAAAAGAATTTTCTCATTTGTTTTTGTCCGTGCGCTTGAAATAGAATATATCTAATATAAATGTAATATAATCTGATTAACTGTTGAAAGACAATTTGTTTTCTTCTTTGGACCTTCCCTATTTCTCTAAAATTGTTAGTTTTTGGGGTTTGTTCCAAACATTTTGAAAGTCAAATCTAGTCTCAACATTTTAATTCTAAAATTTCTGGGGGGTCTCCCTCTCAAGCTCACAGCTTCATCGCAGCGAGAGGGTGAACAGCTAATCATATGGGATTATCTTGAGGCTGTCCTTCATGTTTTGGAAAGTCTCAATGAATTGATTATCTGGCCAATGTGAGCAGCAATTGATTCTATTTGACTGGTTGTCTGAATTTTGTATATTGATTGTCATTTTAGGGGAATAATCATTAATCAGCCGTCATCTGGTTCGTCAGCTTGTCAACTCGACTGCCGTTTGGAAGCGCGTTGCTTATCCAGATCTACCTCGAGCGACTGGCAGTTTCGTCTCCTGCTGAATCTTCGGTGTATTCTCTCGTTGAAGATGCTTCTCAGAAGTGATATTTTACTTCCAAAAATAATTACTTTTACTCTTTAGTTTTGGCTTTCTTATTTGACTTTCACTTTCAATTACAGTTTTCAATTTCAGTTATAATTTTACTTTGTAAATAATTGTTATATTGTACTTTTAATTTTCCAAAATAAAATTACTTTTACTTTTAATTAATTACAGTTTTATATATATCAGACCTTCCAGGCTTCCACTCCATTTATTTCAATTAACAGCAGTAAGTCACTGGGCTAATATGCTGAATGCACAGCATTATTGTACAGTGTGACAACAAATACGAAAGGCTGCCACTTACCATTGCATGCACAGAAACAGCGCAATACCTAAGCTGTCACTATCAGATGGGGACAATATCAGTATGCATGCAGTGACTGCAAGTCTGCAATCAAATGTAAATGATTCAATATGCAATGCTGCTTTTGAGCTTCATGCTTGTAGGTGCCCTGGTCATACTTTAAAAAATTGCCAAATATCACTCCCTTTTTCTACCAGCAAGCTGTGTAGATAAACTTGTACTTTTCTATTTAGACACGAGAGTCAAGATGAATGAAATGTTTGTAAGAATAAACCGGGAGACAGCAGAAGTACAAACAGTACGGTCTGCCTAAACAGTCCGGCATGAACATAAATTTGAAATAAATGGGAGAAGAAGTTAATTTTACTGCAACTAATAATTACTACTTTTTAATTTAATTTTTGGTGTCCTTATTTTACATATACTTTATATTTCAGCTGTAAACTGTTTTACTTCGTATATCAGTTTTACTGAACTAACTGCAAACAAATTTTTAATTTCTATTTCAGTTCAGCAATATATCACTGCTTCTCAAGACAGGACTTCAACAGCAGCAGAGAATTTCTGTCACTGCTCGAGTGGATCTTCAAGACCAATTTCTTCAGCGTGTGTGGATTCGACTCAAGAGTGTGCCATGGCTGCGATCTGCTTGTCGTTTACCTCTCAATTTCGTCAGCAACCGCTCTTTTGCTCTGGTTGCAGTGCTACATAACTTGTATGCAGTGATGGGCAACCAACTAAAAACATTAGTTTAACTACAACTAAATTTAAACTAGAGGTAAGTAGTTAAACTTTTAGTTGCAAACTAACTTTCTAAAATCATTTTTGCCCTCTCAACTCTTGCGCCAATAGCTAGACAAAATGTTTCCAAGAAGTTCTATCTTCTGTTAATTGTCTTCCTTCTATGATTGAAATTCCTTTCATGCTCACATCTCTGATGTCCCACTTTTTCCTGGGTCTTCCTCTTGCTTTATTTCTTGTTTGAGTCCCCCTCCCCTGTCAACTGTCAAACTTTTTCAAACTCCCCTAAATTGACGTAATTAATGGACAGCCCCTATACACAGTTATATATTAACGAACAGTTGGCCTACAGGCACGGAGATTATACAGCTTTAATAGATCAAAAAATACCATGTCTATATCACCCTCTCAGTGCACCGTGTTCGAGTCAGTTCACTCACTCGTCCAGTTTCCGTTATTCCAAGTGCAGACGCCGGGTTAATTTTTCTGATGCATACATTCCCAGTGTAATGACTTATCAAGTATATAGATGCTTGAGGATTGCTTGCTAAGATTATCAGCTGAAGGCATGCCACTGGGTATAACGTATGCATAAACTACACTTTATAGATTGTTCGATATTAATATTCATTTTAAGACCTGGCTTCGGCCCATAGGCCTACGCTTATAAAGCAGCACTTAAAACACGTTATATAAAAAAATGTCACTGTATATTGTCCATAACTTTGGCAGGTGTGCACCGATTTTCAAAATCGTTTTCGCTGTTTGACTCAGAAGTAAATGGAGGCAGTGACCCTATTTGCAGTCCTCAGACTATATTTCTCTGAGGGTCAGAAAAATTCATGGTCCCTGCTTTGTGGAGTCATTGGCCTATTTAGCCAATCTATTCAGCATAATGAGGTAATTGCATTTTTCACCCCATCACAGTGTGGCCTAATTGAAATACGTCTCTGTTTTAAAGTAACCAAAGCACTACTGGTGTGTATGTGGTGCAAGCACTGACGCTCAGTCTATAACGGCGAGTTTTGAAGGGAATGCAGTTACTGCGGGTAGAATTTTCTCTTAGCTGATTGTTGATCATTAGCGTCGCCACGGGGGCAAATGGGGCAACTGCCCCAGACCACCTACCAGATTCGCGCAAATCCGGTGAGAAAGTTTTCTGTGGAGGGGGCTGAGGGGTGGGTAGGGAATCTGACACGCTAGCCCCTTTTGCCCCCAACCCAAAAATTCCTGGCGACGCCACTGCATGTCGGTATTGAATGCTAAAAAGTTTGAGAGCCACCGATCATCCGATGCGATATAGTTACATAATAAGTTTTTAAAACAGGCTAAATACTCTCGTGCCGTCGGTGAATTTATAATTCACTGGTTTATTGGAGAGAAACCAGTTATTCAAAGGACGTGATGTTTTGTCCAAGATGTACTAAAGCTAACTCATGAGCATCTCTAAATTCTAAAAGGCATGCATGGGATCCCTGGTAAAAAGGGAGGCATGGATGGCTCCATTCCCATTCACGGGAGATCTAGACACCAAGTTTTGTGGCAGATAGTCGCCACTTAAATGCGTCTGCTGCCATTAACCTAAACTGTACAGCAAAATTTTTTATTGAGTTTTTCAACTACATCAATAATTATTATCTCTTTAACTAACATATTTAACAGAGTAGTTTTTGTGACGGCGTAACAGAAATTTCTATCTCGTCGATGTCCTTACTTACTTGGTGGCAAAGCATAGATATCTAAGAGAACCGTACGCGTCGCTAAGCAACCGTTGTTGTTGCAGTTTGATTATTTGAATTTATTCGACAGAATTTTGTTGGAATTTTAAAAATACAGTAAAAATTTAGCAAAATGGGTCAAGATTACTACAATGTTATGTCGTTGACTCGAAGCGCAACGGATACGGATATCAAGAAGGCGTCAGTCAATATATAGTCTCTGCTAATTTAGGAATGAAAACCATCTAGGTCTATTATGTAGCGCCGTTTAAGTTACGATAATACTAATATATGGGAATATTATTCTTAGTTCTAAAGCGTTTGATCTGGCGATATTGATAGGAACTTTGTAAACATTTATTTTTTCGTTTATTATACTTAAATGAAATTGAATGCAAACTTGGTTGGAATTTCACCTAGGCCTACTATGCGCAGTAATACGTAATAACTGAGTTTGATAAATTTAGGTTGATGTATTAGCTGTGTTGCTTTCAGTTACCGTAAACTTGCACTGAAATTCCATCCAGAGAAGAACCCAAGTGACCCTGTAGCTGCGGAGAAATTCTTTCAGCTGTGCGAAGCGTATGACGTCCTAAGTGACCGTAAGGCGATATTTTGGTCGTAGATTCTTATTATTCCGGCGGTTTTCTATATTTCATCAACTTGCATTCACCATAAATACTGTAGATTAGATTTTAGTTTGCTGACAGTGGTTTTATATTAGCATTCTAACTACATTACACCTTTTACTAGCATGGCACAACCATTTTGGAACAGAGTCCTGTTTCCGGCTTACAATTTACCACAATCCCCAACAAACCATTAATATTTATGCACGTTATCCGTCATCAGCATGTCAGAAACTACTGTACACTGTAGATGTCTTATCCTTAATTTGCCGTTTCTCTTCTGTATTTGATTTTAGCTCGCAAACGAGCCACTTATGACCAGTTTGGAGAGGAGGGTCTCAAGAATGGCGTGCCTGCGGGGAGCATGGCGTCGGGTGCATGGACCCAGGGCTACAGTTTCCACGGAAATCCTGAAAGGGTGTTTAGAGAATTCTTTGGTGGTGACAATCCATACCAAGGTTTGAATTGTGACCGCTCGTATTATTTTAACACACCTTTTGTTGGGTATTCAATGTGTAAGTCACATAAGGGCTCATCCATATAGTACGTAAGCAAAATCTCCCTCCCCCAGTTGCACACATCGTACATACACAAAATCATCAACATCCAACCCATCAGTGCATACGTACTATACGAATGGACCCTAATGAAAGATTTGACTGGACTCGACACATTAGGACAGAAAAGTTTGACCACTGTATACAGTATAAGCACGGCTTCAATTGAGCATGGCTGTAACGGAGAGTCTCAATTAGCCACAGATTTGATCCATTTGTTATAATTGTGATTACTTTGTTCCAATAGAATTCTACGATCGCGTTGATGGGGACATGAGCATGGGGTTCGGTGGACTGAAGGGCCGTGGGGCCAAAATCCAGGATCCTCCGATTGAGCGGGAGCTTCTCCTCGGATTGGACGAAATTTTTCACGGATGTACAAAAAAAATGAAAATCTCCAGGAGGGTAATCGCTTGCGGATGAATCCTCAAATTTCAGACAACACTAAAGTCGCTTGCTGTGTATTCTAAGTTTTGTTACTAAAGCATTTCATAATAGCAGCAGCAGCAAAAACAGGATTTGGCAAGAGCTCTGAATACCCGACCAATAGTTTAAAATTGTTCTGATTGTAATGTTCATCGGATGTTACGTGCTAATTTTCTATACCTGAAAACAATAACATAGTAAGGTTCTACTGTAATGTTCATTGGATGTTACGTGCTAATTTTCTATACCTGAAAACAATAACATAGTAAGGTTCTACTGTAATGTTCATTGGATGTTACGTGATAATTTTCTATACCTGAAAACAATAACACAGTAAGGTTCTACTGTAATGTTTAGACATCAATATTGATCAGACTGCATAGAGCTATTTATTCATCCAACATGCTGTCATAGGTCATGAATGACGACGGTCACACCTCGTGCACCCGTGACAAGATTCTGACGATAACTGTCAAGAAAGGATGGAAGCCAGGAACAAAGATCACCTTTCCCCAGGAGGGAGACCAAGGACCAAACAACGTACCAGGTACTTCACTTTTCACTCAAAACCAGATTAGAACACGACAGCACAGAGATGTAATTATCTGTCGATGAATCTTACTCTGTGAAATGTGTGTCTTATCTCATTGCAATCTATTGTTTTTTTTCAGCCGATATGGTTTTTGTGGTGAAAGATAAGCCGCATTCTTGGTTTCGAAGGGACGGCGTCAATCTAATACACACGGCAACCGTGACGCTGTGCAAGGCTCTGGTCGGAACGACCATTGAAATCCACACACTGGACGACCGCATCATTCACATTCCCATCACGGATGTAGTCAAGTAAGAACAAACAGCCTTCGATCAAACCTCCTCACATGTAACACAGAGCAACAGTGACACTGTGGCTGGCACTAGTATGCATTTATCCCCGATTCTGTCATCGTAGTATCTCAACAATTACCGACTGATGTCCAAATTGTGATGTTATGTACAGTAAAATACTTATTTCTTATGTCATAGAAGTTAACTTTACCACAGTTATATCTATATAAGTAGAACTAAATTGTATGGCATTTCTGTAACTAGGCCTGGATATACAAAGACAGTTCCAGGGGAAGGAATGCCCCACAGCAATGACCCAGACACAAAGGGTGACCTCATCATAGAGTTCAACATTGAATTCCCTCGTTTGCTTTCATCGGAAAAGAAAGCCCTGTTGCGCAAGGCGCTGCCATGCTGAGACCAACACTCTCCAGTGCCAAACACACACACACACAGAATGGAAATTGTGGATTCTTTCCAAAGAAATATTTGAAACGCAACTAATAAGTCCTAATCGTATTAATTCTACAGAAGTATTTCAAATATTAGAATGAAACTTTAATTTGCAGCTTTGCATTAACAGCATTTAGGGTGACGCTCAAAGCTGACTTAAAATTTCTCCAGATTCCTTGTAGACATCGACGGGGCTTCAATCGGTGCAAATATGAAATCTCTACGACACCACAAATTTTCGCTCGAATTTTGAAAAAATACCCTGGACTATAGTCCATGAAAAATTTTCGGGCGACCCAAAAATTCATGTCGATATTTCACCCAAATTTCTATTTAGAACCTTCAAACACCTTGCAGTGATGTCAGTGGAGTAGAAAAATCCGTCACTTTCCACCCTATTACTGTGTCTATATTGCAAAATGTAATAATGGTGGCTATACATTTTATAGATTTTCAAACCTTTAAAGCAGTCAGATATCTGATAGATATCCAAAATGCGGGTCCAGATCAATGTTCCCGCTAAGCTGCGCGCCTGACAAGAAAACGCCGCGCAGCAATTTCCAGCTGCTGGACAGTGATTCTGAGTTTTAAAAAACACTGATTTTGTTGTGTTCAAAGTTGTACATTTACAACTTTGGTTGTGTTTTGTCTTGGGTGACATCTGTGAAACAATTGAGGTGTTCAGGCATGAAAGTGTGCCGCTCAGGCACTATACTTTTCCCCGCACACTCAACAAAATTTAGAGGAAGCATTGCTTATAAATACAATGGACACAGCAAGCCTTAACAGTAAAAGTAATGTAGTCATATGGACATTATAGTAAAGCCGATCTGTCTACTTTTACTGAGCCACCAGTGAATCAAATGACTGGTAGCTTCCATTTAAAGCATCTTCATCTTCCTGGCATGTACAGGAGAACAAGCTATGGATGAGTCTTGTCCGTTGTCAAATGCCAGGGGTTTATTAGCACTACTACCGCTATTTCATATTATATATATATATATATATATATATATATATATATATGTGTGTGTGTGTGTGTGTCTATTGCCTTCAGACAGTGTCCATCACAGTCCGTGTACTTGTTGTATCCATCATTAGTGGTGTTGCCATTTGCTGTACGTATTCCGACCGACCCTAATCCCGTGTTTCCGCCATTGAATGACAGCCATCATACTTTGGCTACTTTCCGAAGTTTCCGTTAGCATAATCTGAATGTCTGTCTCTGATCGTCGTATTTTGGTTTCAAAAGGCATAGCATGGTTTACATATTATGTTGACGAACTCTTTTAAATGCAGCAAAAATACAAGAATAAACTTCTGCTAAAGTTTCGAAGTACCATCCTCCGTCCTTGAAATCCGACAAAAGAAAGATTCGTATTTCCGTTCCTTGAGCTGGTCGCGGGAGGGGGTTGGACCCCTCCCCTTTAGCCAGGCCGGCGTATCATCGTATGATTGACAACGTCAACACCGAGCACTCGAGCTAGTCTGATTCATTGCCTTTCTATACAATCGTGTCTATTTTATAGCGCTATATATTCCATCAACTTCCTTCGACTTGTCGTCATTAATGCGCAAGGGTTGTTGTCGATCCTCCAAGCCAGAGACGACTCCACGTGGGGGAGGGGCCTTTGCCCCTATTGAATGTATGGTCCATTCTTTGGTGCAGTCATTCTAGGCAAATCTAGACTAGTCCACGTTTATAAAAAATAGTTGGCTCCGTGCTTTAGAAGTTGCTACCTCAACGGCCCCCCACTTGCCAAATCCTGGAGCCGCCACTACCCCAATTATAGGTGAATAAATTTTGTCCTGGGGTCTTAATTTTAACACCAATCTGATGTCTTCAACGAACCTTCACTTGGATCTCTTTATCTTTTGTGTGTTTCGATCTAAAAACCTCGAGAAAATGTGAGAAAAGCAAATTTCTAATGCTATGGTATCACTGCATTAGCTTGGGCTACCAGGCGTCTTAGGGGTGAAGTCCCCAATTCTATATAATAATATAAGACTGTTCATGAGATTCATATAGAGCCTATGAAATTTTTTAACAGGGTGGAAGGTTGAGGTGATTGCCTATAAGTTGTCATATAGTCTGAAATATCGCTCCAGAGTTCAGGATTTTAATCTACCATCCTTCCAAATTCTTTACAAGTTGGGGCTGCACCCTATGCCCTTCTTAATTGGGAGCTCACAACGTTCCCTATGCCCTGTATGCGGTACAGGTGCAGTTGACCCTTCCTAGTGATGGCACCCCTCTATTCAGGAACCCTGTCTAAACCACAGGAATTCAGGTTGTTACATCTACCGTATTTTATTTAGATATATGATTGTATTCTATTACGACTATTATAAATTATAAAAGTGGAAATCTGAAGAAAGGGACAAAAAGTTGCCATACACTCTGCCCCAAAACACAGAGACAGGACAGTGGCGTAGACAAGAGGGGTTTAAACCCCCCTTTGCCGCCGAAATTTTTTTTACACAAGTCCCCATGCATTATTTATTTTTTGACGCAACTTTGGGAGTCAAACCCCCCTTGGCTATAAACTGTAAATGTTTAAGTAAGATGCGAGGACCTTTTTTGCTTGTCAGCTAAAAAACTAGAGGAGTTGGTCACGGTCAAAACCAAATACCAAACCCCCCTTTCGGAAATCCTGGCTACGCCACTGAGACAGGATCATGTGAATGGCCTGCATCAAAACTAACACGCGGCTGCAGTCTTTCGTTTTATGTTGAAGTGAGAGAAATACAAGACGACATCAGTAAAGCGAATGATCATTGTGAAAAATGAAATTCAAGAAAATGCATTATTACACAATCATTTATCGTCTGATGATAAAAGAAAGCAGAAAATGACTTCTCTTATATTCTGAAGATTGTGCAGAGTGATAGAAAAATCAACCTGATTATTGCATAATTATGTACAACAAAATTGCTACAAAAGATTTAATAGCTATTTACCACAACACACTTAAGTAACAACTTGAGCAAAGAAAACAAATTGAACCCACAAAGCACAACATTCACATGACTTTCTACAGGATATGAAACAGACTACCATGTATTTCAAATATGCAGCTACATCAAATTAACGCCATCATAGAAAAAGTGATTACCATACATCCTTGTATTATGACATCCATTATGTGATAATCTGCAATAACTGTCTACACACAACGCCACACACAAACAGTTGTCACTATGGAAGGCACAATACAATCAAACCCATTTGATATCACATTTGAAGAGACTGCCTAAAATGAGTAATATCAAGCTAACAGCTGAGAATTAACAGCAACAATAGAAATTCTGCCACATAAAAGAGACTTGTGCCATCGAGGGGAGCAATATATAACTCTGTTTGACTGTATCTATATATAGAGGAATACATTGAAACTTATCTAATGACAACAACAGTTCTATATGAATTTACATTGGAAAGTGCATAGCAGATGCAAAAATATGCTACGTTAAAAAGGAAGCTCTACAGAATTTGTTCCACAACATTTGGCAGGAGGCAAGACAGACACGCCTCTTCTCTGAACAAAAACACACGAAAGACATCACATCATTCACTAATAAAGCCAATAGCATAGCATAGCACAGAGTAATTACTCTATCTGATGCTAACATTAGATCCGTTCCTCTTCCACGTATTAATAGGAAAGAATAATGACACAAATCAGTGCATCATATTCTGATGAATTCTGAATTTTTATTTAGTAAAGTTTGGCTCCTAAAACTATTTTCAAATGAAGAGCAGGCCCCCACAGAAAAACGAATTTCTAAAATCAAGATCTGTGAAGAAACTGTGACATTAGTACTCTATACAATATATTGTATATATATGTATATATATATATATATATATACTGTATATTGCACTCTATATCATATATTATGTATGTTATATGCAATACACTGGCCCCACATCCATCGTATTGCACGGCTGGCTAAGGGCCTTAGAAATGGAGATCAGGCAGTTGTCCTATGAGCCCAGCCTTTGGTTGGGAGCTTAGGGAGGACTTTGATGTATACTCAGTAAAACATTAAACACAATTAAATACATGCATACACATGCATTAGCAGTAAATTAGACAATTATATCTACATATATCACAACAGTGAAACACAAGTAACATTTACACAGTACAACAAAATCCTACAGTCTCTGTAAAACCTACGAGAGCTGAAGCGAGAGACTGCCAACCCAAATATTCAAATTCTACAGATTTTCTGCTACAGACATTATTTAAACAACTTAAAATCCATAAAAACGTTTGAGACTCTGTGATAATTATTTAATGCAGAACTTGGCTGATATAAAACCATCCGAATAGTGGGATTAGTGTTTCACTTGAAAAAGGCTGACCTCTCAGTGATAATGAACAAGTGTAAAACAGAAATTGTTCAAATATTCTATTTATTAAAATATAACCAGGCAATAATAATAATAATAATAATAATAATAATAATAATAATAATAAGAATAATAAGAATAGTTAAAATAATAGTTACCAGATTGAATGCCAAACTAGCGGCAACTTGGTACCATTTGACCCTCAAAAAAGTCTGGCAAATATAATAAAACATTTATACAGACTGAATCTTGGATGACAATAGAGAGGACATACTAAGTGCAGTGCCATATAAATAAGTCACAACATATATATATATACACACACACACAAAATATCATCAAAATAATAAAACAAATCAAAGGCAACAGTAAGTGGTTGATATATTCAACATATTTACACACAACAGCATTGTCTATGAAAGTGTAAATAGCGTTGTTCAAGAGCAACAGAAGCATTAGAGTCGCTGTAGAGAAACAGGAATTTTGATTGAATTGCTTAAAAACAACATCACGCACTCAACATTATCTGAATTCCTCTGAAGAACAACTCCATGAAAAAAATATATTTGATGTTGCTGACAAGAGATACAAACTGTCTGAATTCTCTTAATTTGCCTCAACTGGATGTTCGCTCTTTAGAAGACTGTCTTGAAAACTGGACTTTGATGATCAGATGAGGAGAACCAGAGCCAGAAGAGAACAGACCGTCAGAAAAACAAACGAGTGAAACGCAGCAAGAGCAGCTGCACTGTAGCCACAGGGCAGGACGATCGCTCTCATGCTCCTGCCGTCACACGACGCACTGGAATTTCCTACAACGTAACGATTCATGCTCTCCGTACACGATCTTCGTTCGGTACGCTTTGTCATCGGAGCTGACTCTCTAGAAGTAAAATTCAATCGAGATATCATAAAATCAGCAAAGACATACGTTCAATGATCTCTCTAGAATCAAACTCAAGAAACAAAAATATTATCAGAAGTCTGCACAGAATAAATAACTTGCAAACAGTTCAAGTCAGCACTGGCCACTATGCCTTGAAGCAAGTCACCCAGACACCATCTAATTTGCAACAGATTCAACATAGCGCTCAAAGAAGTGAAATTACAGTTGATACAGCAGTAGACTCGAACCGTTTTGATTTCTGGCAAGCCTTGTTAGAAGAATTTCTTGTAAAATCTTGAAAGTCGTCGAAAACCAGAAGAATTAGATCGGTGTTGTTGACAGCGGAGACAAAAAATAGCCCACTGTGGCAAGGGTCGTCGTCCAGACCGCTGACAAACACCCCACCGAAGTCGAGAATGCGCGTCCGATTCAACTCGTAATACAGGGTCTCTTCAACGCAACTGTGTTTCATCTCGAAAACACTGTCGGAGCTCATTGAATCTTCCTCTGGACTAATCTGAAGACAGAAAACACAGCTGACATAAAGACACAAAGACAGGAAATATGCCTGCAACACATTGCACCTTTGACCTAATGCCAAGTCCACACAAGAGAAAAAAGGATTAAAAACCATACAAGTCCCAAATGAACGACGTTCAGTTTATCATTGCACTATATAAAAAAGATCAAAGACCAATATTATATAGGAATTAACTAAACACCAGTAAATTGCATCATAGCCAAACCCTATCTATTTATCTAAGGCCTTGCTAGTAGCAATTTCTGGGCACAGATGCAAGTCCCTTAGGTCTGCAAACGGGTGTTGCATGTATGGTAAAGTTATTGTATCTATTACAATTTAACATATTCAGAACAAGTTGCTCACGTATCTCCATTTATACGCAAAGTTCATCCAAACACTAAATCTTAAACCTAACGACTCACAACTTCTCCTGTGTCAAGGCAAGTGGCCTGGTAACCAACGATCCTCTTTGGCAAAAATATCCGATGGTCATTCAGAGCTTTAAAGACATAAGCGTGTAAGTCAGACAGAAAGGCACGCTGTCGCCTCGGAAGCCCATAGACAATCTCCCCAACGTTGTTGACTAAGAAGCACCTGAATTATATCATCCAACATCAGTTAAAGTCTTGCTTTAGAAAATATCAGCTGACAACATACATCTATTGCGAGATTATATCAGGCAACAATAGGGTGGCATTCAGATGAAAAAAACAATTCTAAAACAAAACTTTAAAATAGGAATCCATTTTAAAATTTTAAAAATAGTAAAAAATTATAAAGCATAAAATATTAGTTAGAAATGTAAATTCAGACAACTGTCTAGCACCCGAGCCAAAGAAAGCCCACAAATCACGCCTCAGATGTGGCATGCTGACCTTTTCGGCTTGACCTATCTAATTTGGATTGGATCCGGTGCACCATTGGCTGATGCCCTAGGCATTATGACAGTGGCACAATAGAAGTTGATTGATTGATTGATTGATTGATAGGTACTCACTGTGTCTGACATGTCTTTGTTCTGTCAGAAAAGCAAGGATAATGCTCTGAGTTACAAACTCTTTGCATACGATTTGTGGACGCAAGGGAAGTTGAAACCAAAATCCCGAATTCATCGCTACCCACATCCATACCAACAACACCAAGAACTCGCAAGAATTCACACGATTCAAATGAAGAGTCACCTAAGCAAAGAAACAGCCAACTGAGAGCTATGCATTCACAATGCATCATGTCAATCACAGCCATCAAGGAAAGTGCTTCTCAGAGTGATTCAGTGCCTTCAAATCAGATGAAATTCAATTTTTAAAAGAATGACATTCTCTTTAATATACAAGAAAAAACAGTCAACAGGTAAGACTGGGAAAATGGTTCTTCTCATCATCATAATCATCATCATCATCATCATCTAGTGCACGTCCAAGTGTTTTTCGGTCTTCCTCGTTTCCTTTTTCTGCCAGATGGCATCCATTGTAGTGCAATTTTTGAGAGCCTTTGATTTGGAAGACGTAGAACGTGCCCCAATATTCTGATCCGACATTTCGTGATTATATCTGTGAGTCTCTCAATATTACACTGTTTAAGAATCGCTTCGCTTGGGACATGCTCTCGATATGACACCTGACTTCAGCCACGCCAATAATTGCCATGGCTCTTAGTCAAATAGCCAACACTAAAAGCAGCATTTGTAGGAAAAAAGTGGTACTGATGATGATGATGATGATGATGATGATGATGATGATGATGATGAGTCATACATCCAGTGCCATTTAACACAGAACGAGAGAAGGTAACGATGGTCCTCGGAACGTGACGGCCTTGGTGCTGAGGTGAGACCGACAGCCGTCCCTTGTTCACAACCGCCCGAGCATACCACGACTCCCTGTAAATTTAAAACAAATATTCAAACAATTTGTATCAAAATTCACTCATAGTTTCATTTGAAGATAATGAAAAAAACTGAAATAAATGAAAATTCTGGTAGCAAAAAGCACAAGTCCACTCACTTATGCAAGGTTTTCAGTTCACTGTCGGGTATGACAACGCCCGGATAGACACGGATGACTCCACTGGGGGTTGCCACGTAAGTTGAGGCCAAAAACGACAGATTCTGTGCTTTCCAATGAGACTCCATCTGAAGCGTAATCCTCGCATCATTCCTGAAAAAACACAGAAGACTTCTGCGTCTTAATAAACTCTAAAATTAACATCCAACAGTAACTTTCCTACGGCTCTCCTTTACCACTACAGGTGTCAGTGTTGGTAATACTCCAGGTGTTTTGAGCAGGTGTAAATGAGTTTTTTTGCATGGCAATTTAATTTTGAGACCTTGAAATCAAAATCCATAAACTTTGGCTCAAATCTCTGCTAAGAAATTGGAGGAAACTTAACATAAGAGAGTCTTCAAGTGGGTTTTAACAGCACAGCATTCTAGCATCATTTCAAAATCTCTACACAAAGACTAATGATGAAAAAGAGTTTCACTTTAAAAAATCAACGATAAATGGAAAAGACGTGGCACCTAGCCGCTGGAGTAATCACACATGTCTTCTCAACGTCCCTGTCGTTGTTCAGAGCGTCTTGAATCAGAGAAGCACTTGATCCAAACTGATCGTAATAAACGGACAGATTGCAGAAGAGCTCTGGACCAAAAGCAACGGTGCTGTGACCGTAGGAATGGCGGATGCCTGAGAGAAAAAAGCCAAAACATTTCTTCAAATTTTCAACAAACAAAATCCTCATTTCAGAATCATACTTAAAACATATTAAAGTAAGCGTATAGGAGATGCTTAGGTGGTGTCTAATTAAACCAGACTGGCATACTTCTATGCATGTAAAATGTGCATAAAATGTGCAAGAAGCCAAGCTCAGCTATATTTTGTTCATTGAAATACAAAATGACAATTACAATCATTTTGGAAATCTGATTTACACAATGTCACTTGATATCTTCACAATAATCACATAATTTCCGATGCTCAGTCACTCTGTCAATGCCAAATGCTTAACTATTTAGCTCTAACTCTATTTAACCTAAAATTATTTGCATAGATGTGTTAAAGAGACATTACTTTGGTTCCATTGATATAAATATGTTGAATTATATTCTCTCAAAAAGAATTTTCTCCAAAGAACATCATAAAAAATTATTTGACCCACTAAATTCAGCAGCATCAGTAATTAAATTCTGCTAACTGTAGAAGAAATCATCAAACCAGTAGTAAATGAGTGAATACATTCTGAAGATAAAGGTAAAGACGAATAGCAAGATTTACCTGTATAAAATTCAGAACCACCGTCTGACAAATGAAGTTCATTTTGCTGTTCCTTAATTTCATCATTATTGGATGCAATGATTGAGTGATAATAACTCATTCCTGTGTTCATACTAACTTTCATCTTCTGCGTCACATCATCATCCAGATAATGTTTTATGGCAATTCCAAAATTTGTCCCTGTAAAAAACAGCCAAACCACTGACTCCGTTGTATGTGGTCCAGGAATCATCAAACAACCCACTGAGGTGCATTCTGGAGGACAGCACAATCTTTTTATGTGCTCAGAAGTTTAACCTAATTTAACCTAACCAATTTAACCTAATTAAGTGCATGTCTCAGTCAAGTGCACATTACCAACGGCTGCCCAGAGTTATGCATTTAATCGAGTATAACAGTATTTAATATAATGGAATGAAGCAATAAAATCTGAAGCAACAAGATGTAGCTTATGACTCCCATTATACATGTCCTCACTGACATGTCAATGAAGTTAACAGCATCTTTGACTCTGTCCTTTGCCATTTTACAGCAATAAGTAAGACAGAAGTTGTCTTCGAGAAATAAATAGCAGTAATGTCACCAAAACTAAAGCCAGGTCCCAAAGAAATCTGCTGAAATAGTTGCCTGAAATTGGAGTGAAAAAGTAGTGAACTGATTTGATTGGACTTCTGACGAGATTCTCCTGATGCAGAAACGAAGACGAAGCGTTGTTCGTTATCTTATAATCGCCCGTCTCTCCTGTCATCATCTTATCTAGAACAACTGAAAACTCCTCAGGAATCCCATTGTCCGTTTCCAGCTCAGCCACGAAAACGTGCGGCAAATAATCGCCAAGCTAAAACAAAACAGCAAAAACAGCTTTAAAACTATGAAGAATCCACATACAATACACATACATACATACATATTACATATATACACAAAGCTTTATGGACTGAGTACAGCTATTAGAAGGAAGCATAGCAGAAACAATTTTTGTGGAAATGCATGACAACTGATGTGCCAGGTCAACAGGATGAACATTTAAGTAGAGTGAAACGTCAGAGGGCGTTTTACTTCGTAGGAGCGTTTTGCCAGAGGGTGTACGACGGCCGTTCCATCGGCCAAATTCATCATAAACACATCGCCGTCTGTCAAAGGAACCGACTTGATCAGATCCTCAACGTCCGACAGAGCCACGTCTATAGCGACAACACCTACACGTCTGTAAAAACCACAAAACAGCAGAAACATATGAGCACAGAGTTCTCGTTCAGCGATGATGGACATAGTTCAGAGGTCACTTGAAAAACAATTCCCACAAAAGGACAAGGTCACAGTGGATTCAGAACACAACACCTGACAATCAGGTCATTATATAAAGATTAATGAATATTTCATTAGAATTAGGATAAATTTCTGATACTCTGATGATCCAGCACTGGACTCTCATCAAAAGGCAATCTGTTGCGACAACTTACTCTTTGGTGACGTCACTGACGACAGCAGATGAAAAAGTCAATGCGGCAGCACCATCAACTGGTGAAATATAAACGCCAGTAAGAAGTGGATGTTCAACTAGACTGGTTGCCTCTACGTAGTGGAAATACGCTGCCATCTGGTCGAAGAAACTCGATCCCGTGTCGTCCTTCAGAATTTTTGACATGACGCCGTTGTTATCACAAGCCAAAAGCCCCGGGAATGTGAGGTCCACTCTCGAAACGACAGACGTCACAAATGTGAAGATGTTTGCCTAAAAAGTTACGGAACAGAAATCCCAGACAAGATGTTAAAGCAAAACTAAATGCAACACAACCAATGTGTTCTCAAAAGCAAACAGAACTACATCCGTAAAAGAAAGATTAGCTCAATCTGAAAGCCAATGCCTCCTAATAACCTCAATTTGCTTTTGATGTCTTTAACTCTCGTATTCTCTGCAAAATACATTATAAGAATACAGCAGAGCAGATTGCATTGGGATGCGTCAAAATGCTCCATAAGAGAAAATGCAATGGTCCAAAGACAGCAAAATAATGGCAGCAGTCTTGAGTACAGTAAGCAAGGAAAAGAAAAAGATTAAGAATTTGGCAAATAAATAAAGAAGTCTAATTAATACAATCGGCAAACATTTCTTTTTCTTCTATACTCACCTTACTGCCAGGTAACGAAGCCTGGAGGCGAGAAACCATGTTAATGAGAAACTCAGTGTCGTATTTGCAAATGTCTCCAGCAACGAAAGCCTTGCGATTGTCTTCTGAGTACTTATGATATCCTGTCGATAAAAGAAGATATCACTAAAAACAGCCATAAAAGATTATAGCCTTAAAATCTAAAACACGATCAATATTCCCATAAAGTTCACTCATCCATTCATAAAGAACGTGACAATAAATAACTGAATATAACAGCAATCATTACGGTATTTTTAGAAAGCCAAAGTGCAAAACCTACAAATAAAAAGTGAAAAACAGTAAATGAGTAAAGATTACAACAACACACAGCTCACCTGGAGTACACCGTAGGTCGTGTTCATCAAATTTACCATCAGTAATAAATACAATCATGCTGCCGCAGTCCTGACCACCCTCATCTCCAACCTGTTGTCCCAGCAGCAAACTGAAGGCTTTACGGAAGGCAGGCCTAACAAAAAGGAATCAGCATTTTCACGATATAAAGCAAATACCAGCTGATAACTAATGCCAAACAAATCCATCTACACAACAATACCTGAGATTTAATACAACAATGCATTGGCAAATAAAACTAACAAACATAATTCAGTAACTAATTGATATTTACTTCAATAAAAGAAGGAATATCAAAAATTCACCTACAGGTGGTCAGATCCCCCTTTGGCTCTCAATTGCTGGACGGCCATAACCAGCTCCTCACGATGCTGAGGAGTGGCGGGAAACAGTCCCGAATGGTGGCAGCCAAGGACATTGACAGAACCCGACACGTTCCTTCCGCTTGTGTCCCAAGCGTCCGACGATGACTCGATCACTGCGAGATTATGATCATGATTGAGTGAATTGATCAGAACAGAGGCCACGATCTTTGCACGATCGAGTCTACGACATCAAAACGACAACATTCAGATTAACAGACGTCACAAATTATCACTGTTCTGAAAAAGCAATTCAGTCTGAATTAAAATGTACAGCAATAAAATTCTATCCTCAGACAATGTAGCAGATAATCATCAAATTCAACAAAGTCTCCACAACGTCACTGCTTATAAATGTCCTCTGCAAGTAACTGCCTCATTAGCAACTGCTATTAAGATAGTAATGACACCGACTAACAATAGAAAAAACTGTTGAATATATTAATAAATGGCTGTGACTAAACACAAAGCACCAAAAGTACAAAAGGTGAGAATGAAATTGTACCAACGTTTATACAAACAACTAAACATCACTCATTGACCATTCATTGACCAATGTCAAGAATCTACACGGTTCAATTCTTCCAATTTCATCAATACAATACGAGTTCAAAACTATTCAGTGTCACTCCTTTTGACCGGCAATTTCAGCACTTCATTGAATGCAACATTGAATGAGCGCTGCTGCACTATTTGTCTCAAATTCTAGAATCAAGCAATTTTGTCTCAATTCACTTCAGTTAAGCCCACTTAATTTTATACCGATGGATATACAACCATGTGAGACCAAGCAGAACCAACATTAAAGCTAGTTTAAAAGATGCTATCAACTGGCCGCAAACATTTCACGAAGTATAAAGAGAAGCAGCAAAAAGAATTCGACCCTATTCACCCATCTTTCTGCATAGAAGAACTGGTGTCGATGATGATGACTATGTTGCGTGTTCCGGATTTCAGGTCGACATACCACGGTTGCGTCCGAGGCTCAAAGTCCTCTGGGAAACCGACAAAATCCCTCCTCCATTGCAAACCCGGATAAAGTCGAAACACCCCGGTGTTTGATCCAAAGTATTGCCACCTACAAACAAAATAAAATTCTTTTAGATTCAAAGACGCTTCCAACACTTTATCTCCTGAAATATTTAGATTTTAAAATTGCTCTTGTTATCACTCAAAACAAAGATATGAATGATCATTTAATAGACATTTGTAAGTTAGTAAAATTCCAGAACTACTCAATAGAGGAACACAATTATCCGAATTAAACTCCAATGTAAAGCAAAAACCAAGGCACAGTTTCCTGACTTCAAATTCCACAATCAAAATGACCTTATGTCGGGAAATTCTTTTCTGTTTTCTTTAAATATTTCATCCAGTTGGGACGTCCATTCGACTGCTTGGATGACCGCTTTGCTGTTGCGGACAGTTGAGTCCGGTAATTTCACAACACTCTGACCCCAGATGACCTCCTTACGAAAAAACCTGCCACCACAAATGTCCTTATATTACACAAACAAAACACCGATATATTACAGATGCACAGCTTAAAATTTAAGAATATTCAGCATATGCATATAACAATTTTAAAATATCATAGAAACTTAAAGATTACACACACATATATATGATATAATATATGTGCACGCACGCGCATGTGTAGAATAGTCTATCTGTTTGTGTGAAACCATTCTAAATGCCTTAGGACAAGAAGCTCACTCTCAAATTTTAATAACTGAATAACAAAAATAAATTGGTTTTACAGATATAAAAAAAAAATTTCTTATACTGGTTGTAGAGTCTTGATTCATTCAACTGGTAGCTGTACAGACGATTTGCATCGAGAAAGACAGACGAAGGCAGGTCCTCGACAGACTCAAAGTGCGTCAAATTCAGGCGTCTGATACGCTCATCTCCATTCAGAACGGCAAGTCCATTGTACAGTTTTGCCACTTTGATTGACATTTCATTTGACAGACGCTTTCTTTCGTCAAAAAATGTCTCTGCAGAAAAAATCCCAAACAAATCATCAAAAGCAAATTTTAAATAAGAAAATAAAGAGGGATAGGACACAAGATTAAATTTAAAATAAGGCAACTCTGAAAATAAAACTGATTCCAAAAATCAAAACAATCCTGGATTAAGATGATAATATATCTAATAGAATATCAGATTCAACATCATTTAGTAACCATTGCTAAAAGGTGTTTCAATCACTTCACTGCATTAGAATGTCAGCAGATATAGAAATCACAATAGTGCAAAACATTTACAACTAATTCTAACCAAGCGTTTCCTTTAATTTCTCCAGTTCCTTTGCACTTTCCAGTTTCACCGTGTCGTAAGGTGTGTCTCGGAAGATCTTCTGAACTGCATTGAAAGCAAAGCCCTCGTCCGACAGTCTCAACAGGTCCTTTGACAACTGATCGGCCCAGCCAAGAACGTCGCTACTTCCCACCACCTCAACAATCTCCTCTCCTGAGCTACTCTCCACCGTGCCCAGCAAAATCATAATAAGGATCATAGTCCATTTATCCCTTAATCCATTCACTACCATTATCTTCTGCTGAAAAATGGTAGATTCATCTCTGGTTTGAGTACGACTGCCCACAATGTCTACAGCTCTCAGCCTGCTCAGCGTCGTGACCAGGTAATACAAGAGAACGAAGACCGGCACAAGAACGACCAGCGTCGAGGTGTCCGTCGAACGCACGGCGTTCGCCCTCGTATCGAGCGCTACGTCGAAGCTGAAACAGTTGGACTCCCCGACGAGGAAGCGACGACTGATGCAGAACTCGCGTCCGCTGGGATAGAGCTCGACTATGCGGTTCCCCTTGAGGATGGCCGCCTGACAGGCGTCGTACAGGGAGTCGCAGAAGCGTCGACACACCGTCAACCGCTCCTTCTGGTAGAAGAGGTTCTGGTTGGGAGCGCAGATGTAGCACATCAGGTAGTTGATGAACCTCTGGCAGCGGGGGGAGGCGCCCTTGAGGGGCTTCACTTCACCGAAAGTGGCCTCTATCTCCTGTTGTTGACAGCAGCTGTAGTCCTTAAACCAGGAGCAGTTGCGCAGTCCCGGTTGCGCCTGGGGGGCGCGATTGTTGAAGAACGAACAGTACTCGACGTCGACCCCCGTCGCTCCCGTCCCACCGATCTTCCGGAGAAATGTTATTAAACAGAAAAAGATGAAATACGAGAGAAAATGTTTCGATCGTATCGCCGTCTCCATCGCCATATTTACAACCATGGAATCTGCCATAGAATGTAATATTTTGTATAATTAAAATTTTAATTATATGATCTTCTGTGCAGGTAAGTAAGTAAGTAAAATCGCGTGGATTTATATAACGCCTTGATGACACAATAGTAGTGCCTGCGTTGATGAGTAGATAAGTAAGTAAACTCGCACGAATTTACTTGGAGTTGTACCACAGTCACTGCCTATATTCAGGAGCCTAACCTGATGTTGAATGATTGATAATAGCCAGTCAGCCAGACGAATGCAATTAATTATTATAAACTTCCAGACACCAAATTCTAAAACTTTAAATAGATAGTACTAGAAGTCCATCAGCATACACCAGGTCACTCCGGAAATCAGTCAGAATGAAAACCAGCAAGACAAACTACGGAGGATAAGCCAAGGCTTCAACAGATTTACATTTATGCTACTGCTACTACTATACTACTACTACTACTACTACTACTACTACTACTACTACTACTACTACTACTACTACTACTACTACTACTACTACTACTACTACTACTACTACTACTACTACTACTGCTACTACTACTACTACTACTACTACTACTACTACTACTGCTGCTGCTGCTGCTGCTGCTGCTGCTGCTGCTACTACTACTACTACTATACTGCTACCAATAATAATAATAATAATAATAATAATAATAATAATAATAATAATAATAATAATAATAATAATAATAATAATAATAATAATAATAATAATAATAATAATAATAATAATAATAATAATAATAATAATAATAACAATAATAATAATAACAATAATAATAATAATAACAACAACAATAATAATACGGGTTTAAAGTGGTTCAGTATACGGTCTGCCCTGTGTGAGAACCACTGTTCCACCACCCATGGCCAACCCACAGGGGCGCACACCTGAACCGAAAGTTTAATATGAAATAAAATTTAAGATTTTATATCTAGCATAATTAAGTTGAGCATAGAATTTTTAAAATTTTGTTCCAAAAATGGAACGTTGGGATAATAAAAGTTAGGTCTATAATTATAAGAAGCTGTATCGGGCAGGAAATAGAACCGTTGGGCGGCGGAGGTTATCTCCCATACCCCCATAATTCGAGAATGGCTTGAATCGAGTCCTTTATAACGAGACTCGGCAGCAGCAGCAGCAGCAGCAGCAGCAGCAGTTAGAAACAGAGCACACAGTTCACGTCTTTTGCTGTTCGTTGGCTTTTATAGCGCGTTGATATCCGCGTAGATTTCGACGTTAATTAGATCACGCTATCTAAATTGTGTTATCTTAAAATCCACATCTTCGATCGTTTGGCCGACCAAAGCGAATTTAGTAGGATTTTGTCGAATTGAACAGTCGACAGAGGAAATGAATAGGCCTAACAGTAGTAGAAGCGCAGAGTCAAAAAGACGTCGCGATGCATTGCAACTAGGCCCTATAGGCCTATATCCTATCGATCAACGTTCGATCCGCTCCTTGGGTGGGGGCATTTAACCACCTCTCTGATCAACAAAGATCTCACAGTGGGGTTGGACATTTTGGTTTCAATTTCCGACCCCCCCCCCCCAAACACACACCCACTAGAGCTTGACAATTTCTGCTAGTAGTCCGAGGCCACTGCAGCTGTGTTTCAGAACGCCAGACAGGAGGAAAAACGCAGTTGTCAAATGGTATAAGGCTTCGCTAGAACTTGTCCAGATCAGACGTTGTTTTCAATTCTAGTTCAGATGGTCTGACGCTTATCTCCTGAGCGTTTCGTCTCTCGTATTTGGAGCCCATTTTCCGTTGCTGTCCCTTCGCTTGTTGAGTCTGGCCTTGATATTGCAAACGTTTTCATTCATAATTTTATGAGAGTCGATTGAAATCACTCGCCTCTCGATAGTGCAATGAAACAAAGCCCAACGACATCCGGTCCAGGAACAAAACGACTGAGGTATATGCAATATGCAAGTGATATGACTGGAATCTCCATTAAATTCCAAGTATTTCAAATTGATACATAGCAGCAGCAGCAGCAGCAGCAGACTTTGAATGTGCTGTGGTAGGATGGAGGCAGCTCTGCAAACGCCAACCGAACCCTGGCTTCAGATCTCTTCCAAAGAGGAAGCTGTGATTGGAATGCAGAATATGGCAAAGGACTCGGTTTATTCGAAAGCGTCTCTGTACGCCCCAACACCTCCCTCCACAATCGACGACCTTAGCATCTCTCTCTTCTTCGTGTAGGCGGCGTCCGCGCGTGTGTGTGTGTGTGTGTGTGTGTGTGTTTGTGTGACTCACAGAACCTCAATTTAATTAATCATTACTTTAAAAAGGCATTCACGCACCAGGATGTTGAGTTCATCTTGCTAAAGGACTTCCCTATTATGCCTAATAATAACTTTCGGCGAAAAAGGCAGGAGACGAAAATACGCGCAGGAGAAAAACTTATAACCCATCGAGAGCTGTCGTTACAGAGACGCAACTGTCTTTTAACTCGATTAGCTTTTTGACTCAATAATGGAAAGTATCCGACAGTCCAGTGACAAGAGAAGATTGGTGCTCTCATCTTATAAGACTATATCTCATCTAGTATCTCTACGCTTTCTATAGCCACATGTTCTCTCAATCTGCCTTCGTAGTCTATAATATCAAGACTTTATTAGGCCTACTGTTGATCATAGGCCTACCTCACAAGTCTCAAGACGCAAAGTTTTTTTTGCATTTTGAAAGAGTCATCAGCTCTCCGGTGGCTAATTAGGCCTACTTATTGGACGAACGGAAAATCCAGAATAGGCGAAAGTCATTCGACGGTCACGCTGTATTATGGCCTACGTGTCCGACGGCACGCAGTCGTCAGGATGGTTCACGAACATCCCGTGTCACGTGATGAGAATCCTGCGTCTGACGTCATAATTGTATGTTTATCAGTGGAAAATCCGCCTCCCACGCTGCTCTAAGAACAGGAAGACAGGCAATACTAATGCCGTCGACAGGACAGGACTGGAGACTGGATGGGGAGGGAGGGGGAGAGGAGAGAGAGAGAGAGAGAGAGAGAGAGAGAGAGAGAGAGAGAGAGAGAGAGAGAGAGAGAGAGAGAGAGAGAGAGAGAGAGAGAGAGAGAGAGAGAGAGAGAGAGAGAGAGAGGTAGGCCTACAACAAGTCTAACTTCAACCTACTCCTTTGGCATTTATAGATGCTACAAGGGCAAAAGAGGCGATTTCGATCTAAGTGGGTCTGAGTTTTGACTGACGCAACTCCCTTCGCGTCTCTTAAAACGACCCTCATCTCAGGACTGACGTCTCGCAACCACAACATAATTCGGCGCCAGTTTTCTTTGCAAAGACTACTATAGAATTTTCGTGTTTACTTACTTACTTACTTACTTACTTATCCACGGTGCATGCAGTCGGCATTTGTTCCAAGGCCAATCTAACATTCAAACACGAGATATGTTACTATAGAATTATTCTTGCACAGACTTCGTTTGAATGCTATCGTGCTATATCTATAAATTCACGCATTATAACGGCGTCTGTTTTGCCATAGTGATCGACTGATCGTGTCCGTTGCAATGTGCAGTCGATTGGAAGAGGGGCGTTGGTCGTTGACGGTGGTCCAGTCCCCCAAACGACAGAAAATCCAATCAATTAAACTCTAAGCGAATTATTCCATTCCAAAAACCTGATAAAGACTTTTGATCGCTCCATCCCGCTATCTGCCCTGCGCTGGGGACAGAGACAGACAGACAGACAGACAGACAGACAGACAGACAGACAGACAGACAGACAGACAGACAGACAGACAGACGGAGAAAGACTTCGGTTATAGCATCGAAGCTTAAGTTACACAGACGCCCACACACTAGATGTCGTTCGAAGCAGTGCTTTCTATGGAGGTAGACTATTTTTCCAACTGCTCTATCACTGCATGGGCCTGATTGGGGGTAAGACCAGTTCCCAGTTGTTGGGGCGGAGGAGGAGGGGAGGGTCTTAGCTTCCGGAGGTCGAACCCAAAAGCCGCAAAGTTGTCATTGAAGAAACCGGGGCGAAGACTATCTCCCGACCGGCGTCAGCGCTGCTGCTGCTGCTGCTGCTGCTGCTGCTGCTGCTGCTGCTGCTACCGGCAGCTGTTGGGCTGCTGCTCCACTCTGATCGCTGCGTTAGGAGGGCGGGGGCGGGGAGGAGGAGGGGGTTCACGACCGACGGCGTAAAACCACTCGCCGCGGGGTCGGGGGAGTTCAGGAGAAAAATGCCGGGCTCAACGATCCCCCTCCAAGTCAACCACATCCCCGTTATAAGCGCCGAGAACGGTTAATCGCTTCTAATAATTACCGTATATGAACTGGCAGAGAGAGAGAGAGAGAGAGAGAGAGAGAGAGAGAGAGAGAGAGAGAGAGAGAGAGAGAGAGAGAGAGAGAGAGAGAGAGAATGGAGTGTCAGTGGTAGTGGAGAGTCTGTCTATTGTATCTGGAAGTGAGGTGGACCTCCTCCGCCGTTTTCCAGGAGAAGGTCTTTCAACGACTGTTCGTTCGTTGCATTCCAGGTGGTGGTGGTGCTGGAAAACATCGCCCCTCCCCCCACCGTCACTTGCATTTGTTGAGACATTTTGCCGACGATTACAAAACTTACACAGCCGGAGAAAAACAGCGAGAACTTTGATGGCGGACAGCCCCCCTCCTCCTCCTCCTCCCTCTCCTCCTCCTCCTCCCTCCTCCTCCTCCTCCTCCTCCTTCTCCTCCTCCTCCTCCTCCTCCCCTCTCCTTCCACAGAAGAAACAGAATGAAACGCTTCGACGATAAGACTCTTCCGTCGTCGTGCCACGTGACCTGCGGACTAATTTCCGGTGCCGAGGGACTAAACTTTAGTCCGCGAAGAAGAAGAGGCCGTCTGCCGCCGCTGCGTCGCCACAGAACAGCGACCAGGACCCAGAAGACGAAGCGTCGGTTACGACTCGTCGAAGACGAAATGGCGCCATTCGACGGCGATCGACGAGACATTCCTCTGACGAGACGACGACGACGGCGCCCGCCAGACAACCTGTCTCCCATGGCCGCCTCCTCCTCCTCCTCTTCGCCGCCGCCGCCGCCCTTCTTCTTATCGTCTGCTGCACCGCCGCCGCCGCCGCGGGAGTCGCTGCGGGAATTCCGACGCAACTGTCGCCGGAAGTAGAAGAGCACCTAGGAGGAGGAGGAGGAGGAGGAGTATCGCTATTTCCGTTTCCGGTCAGATCGCAACAGCACGACGTCGACGACGGGGAAACCGGAACAGAGCACCGGACGAAAACATCTAATGAGGAAAAGAGCGGTAATGGAAAGACGCTGGAAGAGACCGAAGAGAAGGAGGATGAGGATGAGGATGAGGAGCCTGGCGTCGCTCCTCCGTACATGCTGGAACTTTACAGAAAGTTCTCGAACGATAAGCAGTCGCATCCAACGGCGGATATCGTTCGCAGTTTCAAGAACATCAATTCAGGTATTGGAAAGCACTTTGACTTATAATAATAATAATAATAATAATAATAATAATAATAATAATAATAATAATAATAATAATAATAATAATAATAATAATAATAATAATAATAATAAATGTGATTTTAAGTCGTTTAGGAGGCTAAGTAAGTCTGTATGAAAACCACTGACTTAGTAAACCATCGAAGAAGGCTTGCCATCACTCGATTAGGCGGTCGTCAGTTCTGATCTAATATTAAACTTCTATAGCGCCACTTCATAATGGCACATAGGCATAAGCCGATGGCACACCATAGGCAAATGATTTGCAAAATTCTTCTACTAAGAAGCAGATGGGAATTGCTGTTTCAAACGTTTTATGTCTATTCATTTTCATCTTCGGGTTAAATCTTACGACCAGATTAGATACTTGACATTTAATACAGCTTTTCATTTATAATGTTAAACGTCAGCGCTGACATTTCGATGTAATATTTTTAGTGATTTTAATTCATCATTATGTGTTTGAGTGTCTCTTGTTTTCGCAGGAGGAGTGACCTCCGTCTGGACTTCGGACAATTGCACTTGGACTGCACTTCACTCCTTGCACTTCAACATCAGCAGCAGCAGCATCATCACTGAAAACGAAGACGTTCAAATGGCAGAACTGAGACTTCGCACTTCGAAGAAGACGCTGACAGTTCTCGTCTATGAGGTCATCGCCCCTTCCCCCGACAGGTCCCCCCCCCTCCTCCTCCTCCTCAGCCCCTCTCTCGCCTCTTGACCTCGAGGGATGTCTCACCTGAGGAGCGAAGCACCTGGCAGACGTTCTCCGTAACGGAGGCGCTGAGACGCTGGACGAAGAAGCAGACGACATCCGTCGGTCACGTATTCCAGGTGAGGGTCGACACCGTACACCGGTCGAACGACGACGACGAACCAGACGCCGCCGGAAGTGACGTCAGCGCCGACGACGACAAAACGATTCTCGTCGTCTTCTCGAACGACCGGAAGCGACGTCGCGTCGCATCGCGAGAGTTGCGCGAGATTCAGACGCACGAAAACGAGGCTAGGGAGAAGGAGGAGAGGAGGATGAGGAGGAGGAGGAACAGGCGCCACTATTATCCTCCGTCGTCACGCTCCTCTCCCACTCCGCGTCCATCGTCACCGAAGGAAGAGGAAGAGGAGGAGTCGACGTCTGACAAGAATTCGACGACTGACGCAGCGTCGACAGGGCATCGCACGAGGCCGGCCGCGTCCTTCGAAGGGCGGATGACGACGAACAGGACAGCGGTCGACCGCGAAGGACTCAAGAACCGAAGCAGGAGTAGGGGGAGGAGGAGGGGGAGGAGGAACAGCTGTCGCCGGAAGCCCATGTACGTCGACTTTCTGGACGTCAAGTGGGAGAACTGGGTCATACAACCATCCGGATATCAGGTACGTCGCCAGGAGGGGGCATGTGACCCCTTGGGTGGGGCTGGCTGACAACTAAAGATAAAACTACAATCGAACTTAAATTCTTAATCGCTTCATCTATTTATATAGCGCTTTGATCAAGGACTCAAAACCGGCTCGAACGTTGGTCAGGCCTAATGACCCCTAATTAGGCCCTATATTTAAATCTCTGACTAGTAATGTTATTCATACTAGATTTTGTGAAGGTGGACCAGCGGCATAGGCGGATATTTTATCAAAGGCTAGGGTAGGCTTAAGCCAACCAAATCAAAAACAAAATGTTTTTCCATCAACACCAGGTCTGTCTAAGCCTCTTTTGTTAGCCATTGACATAGAAGAAAATTTTCTAATAGGTAGCAATTTCTGCCTATTTCAGTAGAGGGTGCCAACCCTCTGGACCACCCAACTCAAAGATTTAGTCCCTCCTCCAAAGAAATCAAAAGTTATAGGCCTATAAAAGAATACGTTCTATATGCGTTGCCCATACAGACCACCCCCCATGTTAGCCGACGCAGATCTTAAACTCTAAATCCGCCGATGACCAGCGCGTTGAAGTTCTTATTCTGCTTTGATTTAGGGACATTTTGTTGCCGCGTTAATTTTTTTCGCCGATCTAAAGCGAAATCTTTCATAGATAAGTCTGCAAGTATAGAGGCGGTTATAGAGGCCTTTTGAGAAAACGCTATTCACAGAGAACATGGGCGGAAACCTGGTCAGAAAAACGGGCGTATCCTACAATTGCTTGCTTAAGGGGGCGGAAGATGGCAGAGTGGGTTACGTGCTGGAGCGTCAGGCTGACGGAGCGGGTTCAAGCCCCGTTAGTGCCCCTAGTGGCTTTCACACAGGAAGTAATGCCTCCTAAGCCACTTTAAATCATGCTAAGTTGTTAAGTGTGACGATGACATTTGTTTGTTTTTGACTTAACATTGGTTTAGAATGGTTATGACCTTTTTGCTTTTATGACTTTTGACAATAAAATAAACCACGACTTTTGTTATTTCATGGCCAAAAACACCGGTGTCCATTTCCATTAGGGACACGACGTTCCCAAAAAATACCCGCGTCAGAACACGAGGGACAAAGCCACGTTCGCGCCCTTGGCTTTGATGTCAGTGCACAAGTCGTCGGCCTAGAAAGCCCTACACAGACATTTCTAATTTTGAAAAATTAGGCGACGACAAAAAGTCCTTTGTGCAAAACTAAGAAATGCCAAATGGACGAAAGTAAAACTACGCTTCAAAATTATGTCTTAAGGCCTTTTGACGAGCGACTGATCTAATATTTGATGTCAACATTGTTAACTGCATATGTTTTCGTCGTTGGTTATTGTCTTCTCTCTGTGTGTGTGTGTGTGTGTGTAGGCCTAGGCCTACGAATGCACGGGACAGTGTTATTTTCCCATCGTACAACGTCTAACTCCGACGAAGTACGCGGTGGTCAAAAGCCTTCTACATGCTACCTATCCGAAGCGAGCGGGTGCCGCCTGCTGCGTCCCCACGAGACTCGAACCCATCCCGCTGCTGTACAGAGACGAACAGGGCGTTGTCACCTACCAGTCCCAGTACGAGGACATGGTCGTAGCCGAGTGCGGCTGTCGGTAGGAGGCGCAGGCGATAGAGACTGCATGGTCGACCGATGGCACCCGATGCGATTTTAACGGTGCAGACTGATGCTTAATGAGTACGTTTGCATTGCACGCAATGATGTAAGTTTACGCTTAAAGCAGGTCGATCGCTTTGACGAATCTGTTTTAACACGTTTTGCAAAATATTACACAGGACCTTTCGCATGAACAGATTAAGTCTTTCAATTGTAGGCCTATGGCGCCATGCATTGACAACATAGGCCTACAACAGTAGACCCAACACGCCGTATTCTCACGTTAAAAACTAAGACTTAGAGTAAAACAGCGCAGAAACAGAATAAAGACAAAGGAATGCCAGGAATATGGACGCCTTGTAGGCCTAAGTTGGGAGTCCACTATTGACCGCTGGATCAGCAGTGGCGTCGCTAGGGGGTGGGGGTTGCCCAAAGGCGTGACACCAAACTTTATTTTTGGACTGATATACTCGAGGAAGTTACCCTATACGCCCTTTTAGAGTTTGATTTTTTCTCAAAAAGTTTGACAAGCAAAAAATGAAAAAGGTCGTCACCGATTTAGGAGTCAGATTATTTCTGACTTCTCGAAAATTCTGACAAGCAAAGAAAGGTCGTCATTAGCTTTTAAACTGCTTAGCGCCCCACACTTCTTAGAACGGCACTGCGTCTAGCGTTTTACTGCATTACGAGTGAGATGATCTAGAATGAATGACTGGACTATAACACATAGAGCTTTCACTTCGGAGTCCATCCATGTATTACGTAGGCACGGAGGGGTTGGATTTTGCGTATTTACGGTGTGTGCAACAGGGGAACGGGGGTTGAAAATATATCTTTTTTGCACACGTACTATATGGATGAGCCCTCACAGCTCAAAAATAGAGAATTCACTAAATAATCGTAAAAATAACAAATCTCGCAGGAATTTATGAAAGACACACACAGAAATCATCATTACTGCTGGTCACAAGATATTACAACACATTTAAAATGTCCTTTGAGTAGAATACAGTAGTAATAAATTAATAATATTAATAGTTGTAAATGTGTTAACACGTCGGACATGCAGTATTAAGAACTCGTAGCCTCATAATTTGTTTTACCTAATGCAAAAGTTTTCAAATTAAACAAGAATTCAACAAAATTACTTTTGTATAATATTTGCCAAAATGTCAATTAAGTCTGCTGTGCAATTTAAGCCCAGTTTGATTTGACATTACTTAGATTTTCCAGTTATAACAGCACTAATATCTATCACATACAACAGCAAAACAACACAAGAGAACACTGAATGCAGGGCACAATATGAGATCTCACAATCGCACAACTTTGACTATACATAATTATACAAAGCACACCAAAGCAATACAATTAGTTTGAGACAAAAAGTACATAACAACATCTGTACATATAGCTTTTGATCGTTTGCTCACAATTATAAATAAAGATTAACACTCATCATACATTTAAAACTAAGCTACTACAGCTATATATATTTTTTCGTTTTTGGAAATAATTTTGACAATCGCATTCAATGTTGACACTGAATTTGATAGCATCGGATATAGCATAGCACAACACAGCAAGCAAGCAACAGAGAGGCAAAGTAGAGAAAAGAGAGGACAAAAAAGACCCGATGTTATTCTTCAGATGCGGCGGTCAGTGAGAGCAAGGATACTTTCTAAGCAACAGCAGCTATCAATTGAAAAAGATCAATACTATTTCTGAGCACACAGTCTGTCAATTACACATCAAAATCAAATACCCAATTTAAATCTGATAACGGCTGAGATCTTGTAGATAAACAAAATGCTAGGCCTCCTGAACAACTACAGCAAATATATCGGATCAATGATACAATCATCATCATCATCATCATCATCATCATCATCATCATCATCATCATCATCATCATCATCATCATCAAACACTATTCATCTGAAAACAAACTAATAAAATATTCAACCTTTCACATTTGGAGGTAGCCATTACCGACTGGGCTAAAGTTTCCAAAATATGCATTTATTTAAGCAGAGTAGAGTAACTAGGAGGCTACATGAGGTGGGGGTGGGGTGGGGGGGGGGGGCTGCCTTAGACGGCATATTTCTGAACGACAGCAGTTCTCTGTGGTCAACATGGATGCCATCCACACACTTAACACTGGTTGCCTACTCTTTGTTCTCAAGTCCAAACAGTGACAAGCAAAGACCAAAAGCATTGCAAAGCCCATCTCAAAGGTCATCCCCCCCCGAGCAACAAATGCCCAAGTGCAATAAGACATCGCTCACAAGTACTCACAATGCGAGTTTTTGAAATAACGATTAATCGAATAAAACAACCAGATGGAAAGATCAAAGTTGTTGGCTAGAATCTCGACATTCCACTTAAGCAACAACAAACATCCCTCCGTTAGAGACGACGTCCTTTGACAGCGGTGCTGCCGCTAGAAGTGATCGGATGAGAAGGAAACGATGACGTAGCCACGAATGACGTTCTGCCATTTGCAGTGAAGATGTCTGCGTACGCCGTCGATGGCGATCACCGATTTCTCAGACGACACCAACAGATGCTCAGCAAAGGTTCCGCTGCCGACGACGATGGCACTCTTCTGACTCCAAGACAAATCGACCGAACTGACCTCTACATCTGTCGAATCACAAGAAATAACACCAATCAAGTCACGCACCGGGCAAAATCAGACAGTTAAGCAGTGCTCGGCATGGCTGCCAATCGAACGGGTGACCGTTTGCGGATCCAGTCACAAGGCCAAGGGACCGTTAACCTAGTCACCATAAAATGCAACAAACAGTCTTTCTTAACTCAAAAGTTTTTCAAAAACTCAAAAACTTTTCTGAAGGCAAGCAGCACACCCACCCTCGACAACGGTCAACTTTCTCGACGCCAAATCGAAGTGGATGACGTTGGGAGCAGACTTTGAGATGGCAAAAATACCGAATCCAACGCCAGACTTTGACGGAAGGAACGACAGACCGCTGACGTCGAACGAAGTGAAACGGTCAAATACATGTTCCATTTGACCTGCGTATAACAAACGCTAAAATTTCAAAATCTGCTTAAAATGCCCTCGTCACCGTTTGTCAACATGGCGGTTTCAGCAACATCTACACGGTGCACGGATCTTTACACCAGCTCTGTTGTCTGTGTCTGTATCTAAGAAAAGAGTGGCCATTTTTAAGTCCTATAAACTTCTATGATATAAAATCTAATTATATTATAGAAATGGATTTATTTGAGGTCTGTGGACATAGCACGAGACACATCTTTTGACCATTAAATCAGCAAATTAAATCAACTGTTTTGCTGGAAAACTCTTATTAATCATCAAAAAACATCATAATGAAAACAGAAACATGACAACTGCCAAATAGCAGTCAGCAGTCAATCGCCTCCTTCGACTGATTCAAAACACTGATTCAAAACACTGGATGAGATGCAAATTGTCCTACAGAAACTTTACCGTCTGCCGTGATCGTGTAAACAAACAAAGTTCTGTTTCCAACGATCACCAGATGGCGCACATCGGGCAGACAAAAAGAATCTGCCACCGACATCGGACCTGAGGAGGACAGCATCGGTCAGGTAGTCAACCACAAGATGAAATGAACCGTTAGTAACTGATGATCCCTCACAGTTGACCAGCACATAACCACCTATCAAAACAGATACCATAATATTATTATTAGTTACTGAAATTCACTGCATATGATATCTTCTATTCATGGCCTGAGTTAATGTTTTGCACTCTAACGTCATCTATGGCAGTAAAACTGCAACCACTACCAAGAAACAATATTTTTAATATGAGAAGAAACAATTACTAAGATTTTTGTCACTGACATATGACTTCCAAATCATTATTAACTGTTTACACAACGGTCTACGTACCGAGGGATAGAAACGTCACTGCATCTGGTACGCACTGGTACTTGGTCAGGTCAAGGACGTGCACCGTTGCCATTGACAACAGGTCAATTCTGTGCAGTGCCATCTGTTCCTTGTGATGAACGTAACCATAGTGAAATCTGTTCTTCAGGTTGTCATTGGCAGGTAGGAAAATGTTCTGAATCTAGGACAAAAAAAATATCCAACTAAGATCAAAATGAAAACATTCCTGATCAAATTCTAAAACCGTTATCATCAGATAATTTCTCCCAAATCCAAAATGTGTCAAATGATTTCTGGGCAAAATTAAAATAGAAGCATAAACACATTTCCAAATGTTCCAAACCCCATAATGTAAATTTACAGGTACAATAAAATTGTATAAAATCTTTTAACAGATGAAATAAATAAAATAAGGCAATGCAAAGGAAATGTACAGATCAATTTGAATTTCAGCTGTCAATCAGAGGCCTTGACATCATAACTGGTAATGACTATTGTAATAAAATGGATCCTATTTCTCTCTGAAATCATTTGTATTCAAGTGCAACCAATCATTTACCACAATCACATCATATGCAGAACCCAGAGTGTGTACCTGATTGGTGTCTTTCAATGAAGTCAACTTATGGCTGATGTTACGACTGGCTTCAGTTATCACCTGGATCACTTTCAAACCAAAATGGTCTTCGGCCGACATCAACGATGTCACCCAGACTTGGTCTAAACCCTGAACATACTGAAGTTTTACAGGAAAGAGTGCTTTGTCCGTCTTTATGACCTGAAAATACAAGCAGTCTAAGCAAAGAATCATTGCAAAAATAACGGAAACTATCCAATGGACGTAGAAAACCAAACTCATCGGTCAAGATTCACAACAGCAGTAGGTCATGGGTCAAATCCTGACATTCCAAGCTCCAGTAACTAATAATAATAATGATTGCCACTTTTCCGGTTTAGTCAATTCTGTTTACCATTAACAGGGCATTTCTGCTATGTCAGTTTCCAGGGATGGTCACTCCTTGCCCTCCGCCCAAGTCTTAGTATGCTATTGAGTAAAAATCACCAGTGTACCTGTCGGGCAACATACCTCGACCGGGTTCATTCGGTTCGTTATTTCAATCACCAAAATCTGATGCAGATCGGGTTGAGTGACGTAGATGAACGCATCGCGAACGTTGATCGCATCGCTCCATGAACAGGTTTTGTTCAGCGGACAGAGAAATTCTTCTCTGGCGAACGGCTCGTCTCCTCCGAACTTCTCCTGCTTCACGTGGCTCGGCAACAGCGGGAAGTTCCCGGCCACCTGGTGCTGAATGTGACAGTGATTCAACTCGTAGACGGTGTATCCGCTGTCGTGAAACACGGCAAACAGCTCAACCTGTTTGAGCTCTGCTATAAAATGAGAAATAAGGCAACTAAACAGATAAGCTCAACAAAAAATACAAAATAATCTTCTGTAAATGCATTGAATTATAAAGAACAAATCAACAACAATTGTAAATATGCACAACAGATGCAACTGTTCTCATTCTCTCTCTCTCTCTCTCTCTCTCTCTCTCTCTCTCTCTCTCTCCCCCTCCTCCTCCCATCTCTCTCATAAAGTATTTTAAATATTGTAAATATATTAATTCTAAGAAACTAGAATACAATACTCTATCCTGTCATACATTTGAAGGTATCACCGTACATCTATCATAATAATTTGCTTATCTTATCTTTGGACGATGCTACACCAAATTCTATGATACTAGACTTCCCATTACTTGTGCAATCAGTGCTGTTGTTAATAATAAGAACAGTGTTTACATGAATAATGGATCGGGACGGTTGGACTCTCAACGACTACGGTGCCGATATCGTGCGAGATCCCGGCCGTGTTCTTTGCAATGCATTTGTACGCTCCGGTGTCAATCTTGTAGCTCACAGATCGAATTTCCAAAGTACTGTTATTGTCTAAAGAAATCACAAAGAATACAACTGCTCAGCAATCACATAAAGAAACAATAAGTATAGTTATAGTAAATGGCATGCAAAATCTTCTCTGTCTTCATCATCACTTCATCACGTCTTTGCATCATTGACACTGCTGGAGATTTCAAAACTCAGAGGCAGAGCAACATATACGTGAATTTAATTTGAATTTCATTCACTTTTCAACCTATTTTAAATTTGTTTTTAGCGAAGGGTTCAGTACGTGAACTCAGAGATTTACAAACACAGACAAATGGAAAATGTCACTGGCCTAAAAATTCCAAACAAAATGATTATTTCACGTTGAAGTTTTCAAATACTTGCTTTAGAAAAGACAGAATTTTGAGGCATCTGGAAATGTCTGTCCTGGACATTGATACTAACTCATTAAAACATAGCGCTTCTCTTTCTGTGTTCCCTGTAAAAACGGCGACTCGTTCTTTTCCCAGGATACTTCGGGTTGTGGCACGCCATCCGCATGACACTTTATGGTTGCTGTCGCTCCAGGCAGATGGAACTGCGTCAACGGATGGATTCTGACCACTGGAACCACTGCCAACATACAACACCACATGCAACACGGTTTACATCAATACATGGACCAGTCCTGGATACTGATACTGACTCAAAACATAATAGTATGTACACACTGTACAGTACTGTAATAGTGTATGACCATCAGCCCATGCCATTTTCCAGAGCAGCTGATCACAGGCGCTGCACTCTAAATTGGCTAATTTACTTCTTCAGCATAAAACTAATTTCCACAACTAATTTGTTTTAAATAAGAAAATCAATGACTGAAATTTGTTTTAAGAGTTCCAAAATGATTCACTCGTACTTTTATTTAACTGAGTAAATTTTGAGGAACTGAATTTTCAATGAGTCAGGGGTTGGTTGGGTTCAGCCATCACTGGCCAAGGTGGATCCCTTCTGGTTTTAGCCTCCCCTCTGAAGGTAGAAAATATTTGGGTAGAATTTGTTCATCCCCTCATTGCATATTTTTTAAAAGTTGACTACTGAAGCAGCTCATCCCGCCCCACCCCCACCCGTTAAAAGCTGAAATGCTAACTCTGAACAAAGAGCACATGAGTCTGGACAATGTGTTCATTGGCTGAACCATGACACGTATAGTTTCCCATGTGAAACAGTCCCAACTGATCGATATACAAAGAACCATCGTCAAGAATCTACAAAGCATCAAATACACCAAATGATAACCTTACAGCACTGCATATGACACACAATCATAATAATTATAACAGCACAAAATGTCTAGCGTCAATTCAACCACTAAACATATAATTCATCAAAGTTAATAAAAGCTAAAGTCTCAATGTAAACAGCAAAATATAAAACAAGTTCTTAATATTCATCACAAATATGGCCATTATCATCAATGTAATGTCACTGACAAATGCAACTCCTATAATAAAAAAATTGCATTGAGTCAACACTGTTTAAGTACATGACTCTTTACAATGAAAACATTAAAAACAACAAAACAGTTGTATAAGTACTCTGATGTTTAAGATTCAAATGATGATGTTATGCTTAAAATCTTGCCTTGATATCGCTGCTAACGGAATCATCGATGACATGACCACGTCTCTTCCAAATGACTTCACTGGCTCCGTGAACGCCGCACTTCAACTCAACACTGTTACCAGTCGAAACAAATGTTGTGAAAATCCTGAGGTTGTCTTCGAGAATTGGTTCAACCACTTCTGCAAATTCAAGAAAATGTACACAATTATAATACAAGAGTGGCATTATATATAACAGCCCATGCAAGGCAGACAGTATGCTGCAATATAAAGAATAATAATTAAATAATATAAAAAAATATGATAAAGAACAGTAATTGATTTCAATGTAAGAAAGACATGAAAACCAGTTATAGCTTATCAGTAAATACCATCATATATATTGCACAAGAGTCAACTGATGCAAGAAGCCTGTACATAATTACACGTCACTTGTGGCTGTCAGTAAAGCTGATTTCTTAAACAGATGTATACGAATGATGCTAACTGAAAGCAATGAAGAACTCTGTTTTTGAGATTGTGCCATTGACTTCGTGATCGAGATCATCATAAGTAAGAAGATCCGCCAGGTGACAAGTGCGTGACAATCGATCGAGATGATCGAGGTGCTCTATGGCGATCAGCTCTTCTCTTTCAAGAAGGTTGTTTCCATTTGCGTCGTAATAACCGAACGTGCTGCCAACTACAAATTTCTTCTCTGAAACACAAATCGACAACTTATAAATATAATAAAATCTTAATCAATTCATGAAAGCTCTGATTCAGTCCAAGAGATTGAACAACTGAAAATATTACATTAAAACTGTACCATGTCTATGTTTATTCCTAATACAGGATGGCACAAAAAAATCAGGACTAGTCACATTTAGGTTTGCATTTAATATAGTCCGGTTTTTTTGTGCCACCCTGTATATTCCACATAAATTCCTCAGCTGAACGTGGCAAGAAATTAGCTTATTAAAACACTGACTCGAGTGATTGAAGAAGCAGTCTGTTTCCCCGAGTCGAGCGCAGTGGTAGTGAATTAGATTATTTTTCAGCCTGTTATACGCTCTCTCCGTGCATGTCGTCTCATACTGCAGTTTGCCGGCAGTTGAATACATCGGTGTCGTAAGTAGCGACCTCTTTGTAGAACGTTCCACAGATGATGAGCTGAGAGTGACTGAGAAAAAGACAAATTCAACCAATCACCATCAGCACACAGTTTGAATACAATGTGCATAAAAGCTGTGCCATAAACATTAAACCTTACATGGAGCTCAAACTTCATTGCTAGATGGCACCCAAATAACACTGGAATGAAATAAATAGAAAAACCACCCGCTACTTTAATTAAAACCCATTGAAAATGCAACCGTTAATAGATCATAGAGATGACAAGTACCAGAATACAAGGTGCCGTTAGCGCATCGTTTTCCAGTGTGGTCGATCCCAACATGCTTTTTCTGGAGACAAGCGACCCTGTGCAACTCGCAGTGGCTTGGATAAAGCAATCCATCCGATCCGCAGACTTCTTTCCGATGATTGTTGCAGTATCCGGCCTCGGCGCACAGACACTCCGCCCGGCCTTCAGGCGATATCTTACAAGTCCAACCGATGCGACAAAACATACGCTTACATGCATCTAAAAACACAAGTACACTCTTCATAGTCATCATCATCATCATCATCATCATCGACAGGACGGACACTTTGTGTCACTGTCTACTTCAAATTCAAGTTCTTGTACTGATTTACATTTTTAAAATGTTGATTACAAGTTTGATAAGACTTCTGAAGACTCCATTTACATGCTGGTTCAACTCAGCAAAATCACACAATGACTTAAAATTATGCCAACATTATAATGAATACAATGGCTATTCCGGCCTTGAAAGAAAAATAAAATAACAGTCTACTACCGTGAAACTGAGGTGTGTGCACACGGCCCTCCGTTTTGTGAGTTGTGTCGACGGTGACGTCCTGCTTCATCGACGTCACTTCGAACGCGGTAGTTGGAACTTGTTCGCTGCTTACTTCAACCTTTTTCTGGTCCACATTCGTGGGTGGATTTCTGTCTGGGATGCGCATGAATTCATTGTCCGCATGCCATCCAAAATCATCGTCAAGCTGACTATCCCAAGCAAGATCATCGGCAAAAGGAACCAAGGAATACCTTGAGAAACTCTACAAGGAAATAAACACAAAATCCATAGCATTATTTCAATGGCACTCAACTGATGCTGCTCATTCAACTCGTTATAATAATGTGATTTTAAGTGGTTTAGGAGGCTAAGTAAGCCTGTGTGAAAACCACCGTTAATAAAAGCTGGTTAATACATTAAAGGCAGATCAACATATTACAGTGAAGCATCAATATAGAGCAATGGCTGGGAGACATGCTGTGAAAGACCACATCAAATGACTGGTGGATATCACTGCAAACAACCCGAATGATCGTGTAGCCTTAGACGTGAAACACAAAAAGATGGCATTGATTTCTCTTTCAAGTTAATTGTGGACATCAAATTGGCTCAAACAGAGACCATAAAATGAGACTTTGCACAATGTTCTGCTTGAGTAAGTCCTCACTGTCAGGTTTACGCTAAAATCGATCGATCGGACTGAAGCCAACTGAAGCTGATAAGACTGCCTTGGCATCTCAGTAAGAATGATCCTTGAAAACGAAGTGAATAAAGCCAACAGTAGGCTATAGAGCAAAACTGGATGGCTAATAAGCTGATTAATATAAAAATATAGAAAATATAACGGCTATCAGACAACGCCGAATGATTTTTCAAAAAAGCAGTGATGGGTTTGACGTCCCAATTGTCAACCTCCATTTGGGGGGGAGAGGAGGAGTTAAGCCCACATAAACTCTCAGCAAATCAAGCATTTTAGCTAAGAAATTCATAACAGGCGGGTGACATTTATTTAAATTATGTCAAGCAAGTAAGTAAAATCGCATGGATTTCTATGGTCTTTCAAAAGTAGCAATGCAGTAGTTCCTTATTTCTAGACTTATTTTCTCCATTGTGCTAAGAGACAGGTAAAAAACCCATATTCAGAATGAACTTAAATTTAGAACCACTGCCAGTCACAGAATCTCTGACAATAATATAGTCAAGTGATTTATTAAGAAACGATACTCTTAAAATTAACATTCAACTGAAAAAATAAAGCAGTTCTACCATTTTAGCAAATTTTGAAAACAAGTACCTAGAATTTGCATGATTATAAGTTTTTATAACCATAAGAAGCATTAAAAACAGAAGTAAAGATGCCATTATTATTGTCTTGAAACCTGGTTGTGTTGCCCGTACAAAAAAAGCAGCTTAGAAGGCAATACAAAATCTTAAATTGATTGTTTTGGCCAAATGTCAACATACCTTAAAGCCATTCACTTCTTTTCCACCAAACAACTGAAGCACAGCGATCACCAGAAACAATTTCATGTCGAGACGTTGCATCCAAAGTCCTAAGAGCAGCAGAAAGCCACAAAAGCTGCAATAGCCAATAGTGCAGAGCTTGCCCTTAGACAATTCAGCAATGCTGCGCTCCCATATTTGGTTAAACAACTTGATCTATCGAGGGTCTTCAATGCCACACACGGGTGGAAGCATGAAGTAGAGAATCTGGACCCTGGGTACCCCCAAATAAAATTAACTGAGAGAAAAGCCCTAATTTTTGCAACAGAATTTTTCACATAGTAAGAACGGAACACACAGGAGACCTTAGTGTCAACTGCAATTAGGGTTTGAGGCGCCTTCGCCGTTGATGTATCTGCATAGCATGAAGTGACGCTATGGATGAAGAAAATTTATCTATCGCCCTGACTGAGGCCAACACTAACGAAGATTGTGCTGAATAATTTGAAATTATCCTGGATCATACGATGCAGATAACTATTGATTATGGGCGTCCACAAAGGACAGAAGGCGATGTGTAAAATTCTTGACCTATCAAATGCATCGTTTATGTTTAATCTAACAGAATATCAGCAGAAATATCGACCCTGTGTCCTGAGCAACGTAGGATATCAGCAGAATTTTACCGCAGATGGCGTTTTTTCCTTATCAGCGACGATGAACGGCACCGACGACCACAGGAGGGTCTTACTCTCGCCTCTGTCTCCGTCTCCCTCTGTTCCGACAAAGACGCTCCGCCGCCGGCCGCCAATACGAAGCAACGCCATCGCCACATTATCATTAAATTAATTATTAATAAGGAAAATGGCAATGCACCGCCTACTACACAGATCAGTCCAGCACAGCTGTTTCTGGGGCGGTCCAAAATATTTAACAGAATGCTTTCGTACCTAGAATTTAATTTTGTGTATTAGGCTAATGACATCATCATCATCGCCGTCGTTGAACCTCTATAGCGCCATTTTAGTAATACTATTGACATCAGTCGATGGTCGCTCCTTGACTTGAATCGTAATACTGATCCCCCGTTGCCAACTCCCAATTGTCAAATTAATTGAGGAGTAACATTAAACTTATCTGACTATAATAGAATGTGACTGTACTCAAATGCATTATTTCTTCACCATTAGAAATAACTATAAAATATTACTATTATAGCACAAATCGAATCATTGACGACTCTGATCCAAGTCACCCAATGATTTCTTATTGTGAGCCTACAGTTGTGACTTTAAGACATTCAAAGGCAGTATGATATATGCAGGGGAAAAGTCCTGCACAGAGGGGAAAAGTCCTGCACAGCTTCGTGCTTTCATTACTTATTTGAGAATGTGAAGAGACAATGAATCAGACTAGAAGCATTAAAACGTCGAATCCTTGGATTTTGTTTGACATTTTAAATTTCCTCTACTGTTATGGAGCAATTTGGGCACTTGTACAGAAGTTAGCCGCATCATTTTGAACTATATTATACTATAAACCACAAGTGGCAACATCCACCACATTTAAACTCCCCCACATGGGGAAATCTGAGAAAATCGAATTTTTCTTTAACAAATGTTTATAAGTGAGACACGGATGCATAGAGATAGCTGAAAATATCTCAGTTGTAAAAGAATTTCTTATATTCAGGCCATAAACAAAGAAAATGAACAAATATCATATATCTGCACATGATAAAATTGAGTTTCTCTCACAAAAATGCTGCAAAATCAACAGTCACTGACATCACACACAAAACAGATTATGTTGGATGATTCTGACATCATAGCTAATAACTCAAATAAATTAAAGTCAAAGAGTGATGCAAAAATATTCTGTCCAATTTCTATTTAGCATCATAAAAACACAAAAGAAGAAATTATGTTATTCCACAACATTCATAAGTATTGAATCATTTTCCCTCCATTCAAGCTTTAAAGGTTGACCAGTAACATTGATGATATACAACCTTATGAGCTGGCCAGCTCTGAAACACATATGATCATTACCTGACAGAATAACAGTTAATTAAATTGTCTTTCTACAATTGATATAATTGCAATTCTAACTGAATCTTGTACTCTGTTCAATGCAAACAAAAACAAAAAATGGCTGTCTGTGTGAAATGCAGCCTCCACAAACAAGCAAATAGACACCAGTAAAAGTCTACAAGTGAACAACTCTAATGCTACCATAAGTCACATGACCTCTGTCTCCACAATCAAAAGATAAACATAAACTCAGTAGCGTCAACAAAAGGCAAAGAAATTGATACGCTAAAACCTTTGTTCTATTATACAGCCTTCACACATCTAAGGCACTTAGTTTAGCACACAATAATGGCAAAATAAATGTATCCAAACACTGACACTTCCATTATTATAATTCTTCTAGAACACTTGACTGTTACCTGCACTGATATGGACATAACAAATAAACCATCATCTTGTACAATTACTCAGTATGTCCAGCATAAAATCTCAATGTCTGCATCAGTAAACACATTGCATTAACTGCTGTAAGGCAGTGGCGGCTCTAGGATTTGGCAAGTGGGGGGCCGTTGGGGTGGCAACTTCTAATAAAGGGGGGGCCTACCATTTGTTGTTTAATGTATGTAGCATTAAGTATAGGGTCCCAACTGGGGGGCCAGGCACTCAATAGGGGGCACGGGCCCCCCTGGTGGAGCCGCCACTGCTGTAAGGGTCCTAGCATCAATAAGAGAAACACATAGAACAGGAAAGCACATAGGATAAATGTTTAAATCAGTAACAAAGGCAGAATATCCTAGCACAGTTGTCAGGCACAGCGTCACATGATGATCAAAACAAAGATAAGAGCGATAACAATCCCTGCACTGAGTCAAAAATCAAACATTTCTTGATTATTTACTCTAAAAATAGTTTCAAATCATTCAATTATGAAATTAATTTAAAAATAAACTCAGAACTTCTTCACTCCAAACTTACACACACAACATAACTCAGCACAAGGACCAGCAGCCAAAACAATAGCAGGCAGTTCCACAGATAACAGTTGAGTCAAATATTTAAACTGCAAGCAGTTCAGACCCATTATCAAAGTTCTTCAATATCATAGGACAGCATTTATATTTCTCTGTCAAAAAATACAATTTGAGAAGCAGAGCAAAGGTTCTTATGCTGACTCAAGAATGATGAAATCTTAAAAGAAACTTCCAGCCACCGTAGCTGGTATTCGTTCCACAATCCACAGAATAACGTTTATTTTTATACAGAAAGACAAGTGGCAGCAAATGAAACTGCTCTAATATATCTAAAAATAAAACAGGACATTCCAAAAAAACAGCTCAACATCAATACAAAATTCAGAGTGTACTGATTCAGAGTTCACTGTCAATAAGGCAAGTCCTCAAAGCAATAAAAAAACAGGTCAAAATAAACTCTTATCTGATCACGTCATTTTGATATGAACCACTCTACATCAGCCGTAAAAATAGAGAACGTCTCCAAAACCGATCAAATGTCGTTGTCGTACACAGATTAGAAAAAAAATGTCATTAAAAAGATTTCTCTTGATGAAGCAGTGAATAATCACAAGCACACGGTCAATGCTACCTCTGAGCCACCCACTTCAGCCACGACACCACTTGATGCTTGTTCATGACAACAAACCAAATCTCTGGTCTTTACTTTGCGTCCTCTTCACATCGGCCGAACCTTTCCGTTCGATTACACCTAAGCTTCTCCCGCTGGAACCCAATTTGCCTTCTCTCAATTCGATCGAGGCCATCCTCTCCTTGTCCTCTCTCTGTCGAGCATGCTCGCGTCCGACCCGCGATGCGACGGACGTCGCAACCAGATCGATGAGCGCGTACTCGGTCTTGTCGTTGTCCGTCTTGCTCGCGGCCCGTTGAGCCGAAGCAAACTGAGCCAACTCGGTGGCAGAAAGATCAATCTCTGCATAGTTAAGGAGCGCTTTTGCGTCGACGGCAGGTGACGAATCCACCATCGGATCCAAAACTATGGGAGAGACATTCCGAGACGAAGACACATGATCGTTGGCGATCCTCGATCGAAGGCTCGGCGGATATTTTGGCGAATTCTCTCCACTGCTGCAATTTCCAGAAACACCACCTCTGAGATTGGATGTTGTATTGTCAAAGGTGAAAACGGACGATGCAAGAGACGGCGATCGCTGAGGACTAAAGGGAGAGTCCTCCTCGTAAAGTCTTCTTCTGTCGACGCATTGGTATTCCTTTCCGTAACGAGGACGCATAGTGGTGAGAGCTGGACTCGGTCGGCCTTCTTCCACCGAAGATATTGAAACGTTCGACATTTCACTGACAATACGAACTCCTCTGTCCGACTGCCGTAGGTCGGAGAGGTGTCTCAATTGAACCGGTCCCTTAGCAGCTGCAACAAGTTAAATAAATTACATTGCATCTGATGATAATTACCGGTAACATATTTTAAAGCATATAATACATGCATTATGCAGGTTTTTTACCTGCCCCGTGCATTCCCTCCTCTTGTAGCTATAGTCTACTTGTAGGCACTCTATAGAAATATTTCGTGATTTGTCATTGGTTAAAACCATGGGTCTATTAATAAGCAATCAGACCAATATCAAGCAGCCATTACTATTCTTAATTGTAATTTGGTCATAACATAACAGCATTATAAAAATTTTCTGTGCAGTCTCAGATGCACATTATGCAAGGATTAAAACAAGCATTAGGTACGTGTTTTCCCATAGACACATTACATAAGCAACTAAGAATAAAGTAGAAATATGGAATGTTTACTAAATTAAACATACCTATGTTACCGATGTCATCTTTGCTGCCACGTCTTTCAAACGAAGGAGCAATGTCGACCGTAAGATTTGGCTTTCGAGACCTGCTCTCCACTGCACCCAAATGCCTCTCGATCGGGGAAATTGGAACTCGAGGGCTTCTCTCGTTTGAAATTGTGCAGACAGAAGGACTCACAGCAGTGGAAGGTACACTTCTTGGCGGAACAGGTGGCTTGGGATTTGCTTCAATGCCGCTACAGACAGCAGACGACACGCTGACGTCAGCAGGAAATCCTTTTGACTGACAGGCAGAACGTACACGGACCTTCTCTGGCAACGGCGGCACCTCCTGCTCATCCTCCGTGATACTTCGGAGAGGCTGCTTTTCCACCACGAGAATCTTCTCAACAGCCACGCTCCGCTGAAAAGAATCCATTTCCGGATTCTTCTGTGTCAAAATGCTCTTAGGAGGCAGAGGAGGAGGAGGAGTGATATTCAAATAGTCCGATGAATCGTCTGACAACGGCAGCATAGATGACGCAGCTGCCCAAGACGAAACTGAAGACAGGTTCACATGGCCATGTTCACTGCTTGGTTTCTCTGGAGCCACGTCGCGCGGCTGACACGATGGTACGGGTGGTGGAGGTCCAAGCTTTTCAAGTGAAGAACTACAACTGCTGATAGAAAATCCATCGGACTTCAAAGAAGACTTCGAAACAGAGACCTGCAACTCAGCGCAAGGCAGTTGTTCGTACCGACTGTCGCCCACAGCATTGGCAAACTGTTCACAAGGCCTACAACCTGTAACGTTTGACGAGGCGTTACCCGAAGAATTTCCAGACGCTGCTTTTTCCTTTGCAGACGAATGTCTTCGGAGAAATCGAGAAATCAAGCGAAACGATTTCCCCGATCTAAGCGAATTGCTTCTTTCGGACCAAAAATTGATGGCAGGATCAGAGGCAAAAGAATCTACGCTACGGCGGGACCGGGTCGTCTTGTCGGCCTGCTCCGTCCGGACGTCAAGGAACTCGTTTCGTTCACTTGGAGACGTCGGCAGCTTGTATCGTGCATGCGATATGAGGTCATCAAAAGGATTTGGAAACGCCGGAGATGGTTCGGTTTCCTCCGTTGTTTCTCTTGCAGAAACTATGTCCATTGGAACGTAGTGACTGCAAGGAGAATCATTCCAATCTTCTGGTGAACAATGTCTTTTCTTTTTCATCTTGATCGCTCCGTGGCTGGTTCTCTGGCTCAAGGCGTTCCACTGATCCCCCGCTTTTGGAGGTGAATCGAGCTCATCTTCCAGGCTTCGCGAATGCCTCAGTTTCGGCCGCTCTCCAGATCCTGGCTTTGGGCGATAGTCAGAAAGCCTCACCACAGTATTTGAACTGGTCCTTGAAGAATCGGTAGCACTGATCCCCGACATGTCCACATAACCAGCTGCTTCACTGTTTCCGACGACAGGTGGCGCCGTAACACAGGACAACCCGGTGGCACTTGTTTCTGCATGCGCACTTTTTGAACCGGGTCGTTTAGCCTCGGCCTGTTGCAGATCCTCTCGTTTCATTGGAAGATTTACAGTGAAAAATATCGCAGTGTCGTCTGCATCCGAATGGCCGTTCATCAACACGTATTCAACTTCTGGTGTTGGCTTGCTTTCTGAATTCTTGCAACTGTTTTTGCATGGAACTGAGACATCCAAGACCTCAGCACCAACACTGTTGTCTCCACCAAACGAGTGCGCATTGGGTTTTGGAGGAAGTCTACGTGAAGCCACCAGCGACTCCTCATCGCCAATATTAGCTTGAAGCAGAGGAGATGCCACTGCAGCATTCAGCTGGATGTTGTAGTAGCTGGAACTGCGGAGCATAGATGGTGGACCACGGTGCAAATCCGCAGAGGAACCAACAGGCGGCACTAAAGAAAGAAAATTCTTTGCTGGAATGGAAACCTTGTTTGGCCTCTTTAGACTCGCATGAAATGAGGACCTCCCCGACATGGTGACTGGCTTAGACGTTTGAGTGTGGATTGTGCAAACATCGCCAGACTCACCAATAGACTTTGGCACCGGCAAATTAGCATACAATGACGGTCTTGCTGGCGCCGGTCCCGGCAACGACTGCCTGCCGCCGGCAGATGAGAACTGTCGACGGGCAGACCACGATGCCTTCAAATTGTACAGGTAGCCTTCTCTAGCATCACCATCAAATCGACGCAAGTCGACGTAAGGAAGTGGTTTCAACGGATCTCTTGCAGACGGTGGGTCATCGGACGCCCTCCGAACCAAAGTGCTCCGAATGCCATCGTTCACGTAATCACTAGATTCGCCGGCCTGGGTCTCTTCACCGATTCCGTACCTCAGCACATCACTGGACGCACACCTGACGGCTGTTCTGGCGCTGCTCGGCCGGCGCTCGCAGACCGACGCACAGTGCCTCAGGTGCTTTGGCTCGTTGCTCTGTAGGTTGATGTAAGAGAAGACGTTCGACCGACAGCCGCCCGAGCAGTTCTGCCCGGTCTCACAACACCCAGGGCCAGGCAAACAGCAGATTTTTGATAAGGAAGTAGTCTTTGCAATGTTGTTTGTCACCTTCTCGGATATCTCGAGACAACCAGTTATTAGTTTTTCACACAACAAACGTTGATTTTCCTCGACACTAATCTTCTCCAGAGCCTCGTTGCAACACCAGATGTTGTGGTAGCAACTGGCCTTGTCGTCTTTATTCGCCGAGGTCTCTGCTGACCTGGAAAACTCTCGAGGCTCAGACAGTTGGCGTCGGCGAAGAGACGACCCGCTGTGTTCGCTGTTGTTGCATTCAGTCTCAAATTTGCCACTTTCGCTTTTACAGAGACTGTTTCGATCAAGACTTGATGCTTTGCAGACAGGAGATTCAAGGCGGGGCTTGACTACGGCAGGCTCTGTCCCAGTACGACAAGGTTCTAGGAATAAAGACAGCATTACCAGTTAACTATATATACCAAAGTACACTATTACAATGACCAACAGGGAACCACATTGGTACAGTTGTTATCTTCCATGTAGGCAGATGGGACAGTGTTCTGTGGCCCATTGGTTACTCAAACCCCGCAGCTGAGTGCTGGAATATGTTTTATACTTGTTCCTGTTTGCTGTCTGACCCATTCTAAGTTTAATATCATAAATATAATCCTACCATAGAAATGTTTTAAAATAAGCACATCAATAATTAATTAATTAGTGACATTCTTTGAAGACCACAACAGTTATTTCACTGGTTTCAACGGTTTTTATTGTCAACAACAAACGTATAAGTCATTATTTGACTAGTATTTTCAACTGCATACTTCACATCATTAATATGTTTTCAGTGGAAGAAGTTAAATGAATGTCCATAAATTACATTCCAATATGCTCAAATATGACAACCGGTTACTGCACTTAGGTTTCAAAAACCACAAACTGAAACTTTACTTGGAGGAAGTTGTGCATTGTCTGCATTCCTTCCATGAGCGATGTTGCTAATCATGTGATTGAGTTCGTTCAGGAGTGATGTCTCCAACAAGAAAACACTTCCAGCTGAAATCACAGCCACCTGATGTCAGTACATGAAGAGTAGGATCACTCAGTCTTACAGTCAAGGAAAATAAAAGAGTAAGTCAGCACTGAAGGTAATTATCAATGAGCCAACCTTACAGTTATGCCCAAGAGTCGTAAATCACAAGAGTTCAGGTCTCATCTCTCTCTCTAAGCTCCTTATTTCTATCATCATTGTGATCATCACAACTGTCAACATCATTTTTACATCATTAAACATTTAAATAAATACATAAAATACTGTAAGTAGTACTATGGTCAGTAAATATATATATATAAGTATAATAAATACTACTGATTTATTTACCGTTTTATTTCCCATTATATTCACTGACGGCTACCGGTACATAACAAAAAAGTCAAAAGCTGAAATCAAACGAAACGTTTATCTCGACAACGGTATTGATGCCCATGTGAAACAACCTACTCACAACGCAGTTACTGTCTCATATTTTCAAAGCAGAAATATTGTTAGACTCACCATTTTTCCCTTCCAGTTCAAAGCAGAATCGATCGCCGAGAATCCCGAAGCGCCGCAGTTCTCCGATCCGCCACGACGCTAGATAACGGGGCAACGACCCATTTGAGCACGGACTGACAAGGCAAATTGAGGAACGGTGAATGTAAACATTGACAGGCCCCGGCACGACCTTCAAGGACGAGGGCACTCGGACAAGGTTCACATCAAAAGATTTACCTGGAAATAACAGAAAAGATTTAAAGCGATCAAAAAATTGTTAACACAAACTATAGGTAATATAATCAGATGAGAAGAAAAGGCCTGTAAGAAATTATGGCAAAAGTATAGCGCCTGATTTTGAGTCAAATAAACAAATACATAAACCAAATTAAGTAATCAAGAAAATAACAACTTAAAATACATAAATATAAAATTGATTTAATAAGCAATAAATAATTAAACTAACCTAGGAGACTTGGGGTTAGCCCTGTGAGCTCAGGAAGGACCCTACTTACTTTTGCTTCACTTAAATAATTAATTAAAATGGTAATAATATTCCTCTTCTGTCAGCATTTTACCTTCCCCAAGGTGTTGAATGATTGTCAGCCTCCATATGTCAAGCGTTTCTTGATTGTGAAATGCAAGATTGATGACTCGATTTCTACAAACAATTGAGAGGATGTGACCCTCTTTGTCAAAGGCAAGACTTTCGTCCAAACCGTAGAAATCTTCTAGTACGATCGTTGATTTCGATGGAACCTTAATGCAGTCTGAGTGTTCTTTATACAGGAACATGTGTAGACAATCTGAAAAACAGAATGCCGCAAACTCTGCATTAAAGTAACAAGGAGGCCATTCTACTGTCTAACATCAAACATTCCCCAGTGTAATGTTCTTGGAAAAGCTTTCAAACTACTGGCCTTGTGTAAAAACTAAAATCAGTTTTAAGTTTTTATATTTATTCAGTAAGTTAGTCGTTGCACTTGTAATATACAGTAAAGACTCGTTAACAGTGACAAATTTGTAGGCGGTTTGCTTTAATGGGTCCTAACTGTTACTCTCTATATATAAATCACAAATTAAAGATGAAGTAACAATGATTTGCATTTGCATAAATCAAAATGCTAATTTCAGTTCTGCTAAAAAAACTGGTCATAGACGTCACACTGACCTAGACAACCTTAACAGACATTCATCAGTGCCACTGTTAGCACTTTCAACTTATTCCACTTCAATCAAAGGACTCTTTGACATTCTGCCTCCTCCTCCTCCTCCTCCTCCTCCTCCTCCTCCTCCTCTCTTCTACATAATACATGTTGCTTGATACAGAGCTTTACATTTTCACTGGCAAATAGTCTTCACTGAAGAGAGTGGTTTTCAGATGTCTTGCAACTCTGCCAGGTCTATACCACTCCTCCTCCTCCTCTTGTTCTCAATTATTTGCTCCCTCCTTCCTTCCGCTCTCCCTGGTCTTTTTGTTTTTCGGCACATTTCTCGGATTGTAAATGCTTGTTTAACCTGCCTCTGGCCAAACAAAAGAAGTTGTTGTCCTTTCATCTTTCCTAGATCAATCCAAAAAACAACCACCTGTCCCTGTCTGGGCTCCCCCCCCCTCCCCAGCAGCCCGCCGTCGGCTCCCTCCGCTGCCAGGCCCTGGATCTGCTTAATGTCCAGAGAGCGAAGAGAACAATTTTCAATCACATCCATACATAACCAGGTGCACCGTCCGACAAAAAACACTGCTTCAGCTGTCACAGACACAGAAACAGATAAAGAAGCAGATGAAAATGTGAAGGAGAAGAACCTGGATTCACCTGCCTCTTAAACCCTACTTCTGTTGCCACTGCTTTCTAGTTGCCCTAATGTTTCTTTCTGTCCTGATCTCCTTGGTTTCCCAATTCCCTCTTGATAAATTGACTGTATTTATTCATCATCATCATCATCATCATCATCATCATCATCATCATCATCATCATCATCATCATCATCATCATCATCATCATCATCCTTTCTTCATCATTCCCTTCACCTGATTGCAGAGTCCTCCTCTTCACCCTCTTCTTCTCTGCACATTCTTAACCATAACACATTTCTCATCCGGTTTGTTTCTATTACAGTTGTTGTGATCTGCCAAAACAATAAATTCATCAGACCGTAAAATATCTCTCACGTATGAACGGCCCACCCAGAGATCAACAAAAGGGCCGCCTAGGCATGGGTGACGGCAACATAAGCTCCATCCTCAAGCACCTGTAGCAATGTTTGCCAGGTAAGAGCACCGTCTGGTTTGCTTTTTAAATCGTTTTATGTACATATTGTAAGAGGGCGTCATAACCAAAGTGATCTCATGAGCCAGTGCATGCATTCAGGCTGGTTCTCTAAACAGCAGAGGTCCTGTGCTCTGCCTCGTCTCAATGGTTAGTACCAGAGTTCAATCAGGAGCCGTTGGAGAAATTTCACGTGGAAAGTAAAAGCCTTTGCATCAAATTTTACATTAAAATGAATGAATTACATTTTCTCCACACAAGAGGAACAGAGGGGTGGGAACAGCATTGATGTAACTTCAAAGGGAACCAGAAATCACTTACAGGGCCTTAGACATGGTTGCCTGAGATCAACCCCTGCAATGAATTTCTTCCCTTGCCAGGACTTGATAGAATACCATGTGCAGTGTTATGGAAATGAAAAATTTGCAATGCCAAAAGTCAGGGGTCTGCAGCATTTCTGAAAGATGAAAGTCAGGTCCTGATGGATGACTTTGTGGGAGAGATCTAAAACACCAATGGTATGCTACTTCTTTCTCATCCACTCTGCAATCAGTTCTACCGCTCACTGTCTGGCTCTATGTTACCAGCTTCTTTCCAACTGCATACTTTTCTATACCAATTTCACATCTCAATCCTCCTACCTCAATTTCCAAGGTACAGGCAGCAGAAGACTCAGGGTTGCCAGAACCCCAATTCAAGTAAAATTATCATTGCAAAAAATTCTACCGGTTATGCATTGTTTTAGCTCACCAGAATCAATACAACTAAAGTTCCAACAAGCATCATACAACCTCTCTGGCTAATTAGCAAACACATTCATAAACAATTTCTGGGGAAGGCTTAGGCACAATAAAAATTCCTACAATGCCTCAATTCTATTTCCATCTTCAAAACTCTGTCTTCCACTCTGTTCTGTGTGGACAAAAAACCATCACATCCTCACCCACACATAATACACAATTACAGCCAAGAAAAATAGTGCATCTGTTCAAATGCCAGGCACGTTCAAGTCAAACGCCCACACAGGTCAATAACAAGAAATGTCATAAACATTAAGACAGCCATGCTACGCCCCCTCCCTTCCTTCCTCCCTCCAATGCACCCACGAAAGAATGCCATTCAAACAACAAGCCATCTTATAAGTGCAGGAATGCACTCACTTAATTCATAACATAACCCTAACAGATCAATTACTAATTGTCCACCGCAAAGCAATGACATCAAGGGTTTGTTGTCCCTTGTCTCCTTTTACTCCCACGTGTTTGTGCGGCTGTGTGTGTGTGTGTGTGTGTGTGTCCCCGTGTCCAAGATTTACAAATTGGTATCCAGTCTATGAAATACAGTTAACTCTTACTACTGTCAACTCCTCATATACTGTAGACAATCACTCTGGAATGTGATGTAAAGCGGATATGACTTTAATATGAATTACATACACTGCTGCAAGCTAATTACTGTATATGCTACCAAAACTCAGATCTTTAAAAGCAAGTAAAGGAACTGTAAATATCTGTCAGCGTGGTCAAACATGTGTAATGTCAGTCTTCTAAGTGACATTGTCAATGTCATACACAAAGAAGCATGGAGGGCGCCACAAGCCAAATATTGGGTGGGCCAACATGGCCTGTTTGAAATTGGACAATGCAAGAACTAGTGCTACAGTAGGCTATAGATAAGCAAAAAATTCAGAAGAGTGATGAAACGAATTAAAACCACATATTCTTGTGTCCCCCTCTTTGTTGTGTCAAACCGTACTAGAATTGTCAATATATTCTGTCTCAATTTTTTTCTAGAGCTTTCGAAATGCCACGAAAAATAATGAGCCATTTGAAACTACACTATACAAAGTCTTTCAGAAATCTATTCTCTGTCAAACGTCTAAAAATCAATCGAGAGATAAGATGGCCCTTAAGAGAGCTGGTTTCTTCTATTACAGGTTTTATAGACCACAAAAATATTATAAAATTGATAGACTGTTTGAAATTGAACAATGCTAGTGCTACAGTAGGCTATAGATATGCAAAAATTCAGAAGAGTGATGAAACAAATTAAAACCATGGAGGGCGCCACAAGCCAAATATTGGGTGGGCAAACATGGCCAATATTTCAGAGTCAAGACAGCGCAGCGAGAAATTCTTGCCGTTACGATCAATCGATCGTTGAAAAAAACACAATTGCATGGTTATATAAATATAATAATTTTGAATGGTCTTCCACATCTGTGACATCTCAATTATATATGGCAATATTATGCCAATATATTGAGGATTTGGGGTTATTAGTTCCACAAAACATTGTAATTTGCCAATTGAAATTGGGTGGGCCAAACACATTGTGTCCCATTGGGCCTAAATATTGGGTGGGCCATGGCCCACCTGGCCCACCCTGTTGCGCCCCCCATGGAATGGAGGAGGCTCAATTGATTGAGAAAAATACATAACACAGCATCCATTTACTACACATTGGAGCTGCATCATGCAGTCGGCATTAACTTACTTAAAGCAGGCATACAAAGATATTCAAACAGCCAAGAACTACTGGTAATTAATCAAATCATGGAAATAATTTTGTCATATTTACTCAGAAAATCCTAATAATAAAGTTCCTCAGAGAGATTTCAGCTGTGTAAATCCTTGGTCTGTGTACACTGGAAAGACCAACATATCTGAGAAGTGGTCTTCATGAATCACGATTCAATTGGTAGGGAAGAAGGCTGGTGAGATGAATATACCACCTGAACACACCCAGGAAAACACCCACACAGAAAGAAGTCACAAATGTCTGCCCAGAATTAACATTTAGCTGATTTCAAGGCAAAATGTGTTCAGCCCTGGTATAAGTCAGATTACAAGTGATGCCATTTTATTCATTCATTTGTTCATTCATTCGTTCCTGCTATCATCAAACATGACCTTACATACCGGTACTACTCTGTGTGTCTCTTTGTCAGTATGTCTGTCTATCTGTCTCTCTATATTCATCCCTTTTTCACTGTTCTAAGGTGATGACAAAAACTAATCACAAAGTTTGATGCTTCATACAACAAAAATAGAAAACATCCTCAAAGCAAAAAATGGAAATCAGTGAGCAAGAAAGGTCTTATCAAACACAAATTTCCCTATTTCTCTACAGCAAGCAGTGTGACCTCCTTCAGCTATGTCTAAAGCAAAACAGACCTTCATCATCAAAAGACTAAAAACTGTTTGATTAATAGAAATACACTAAAACTGGATCATTTAAGAGTCAGACGTACTTAAAGTTCTGAAATCCCAGACTGTACTATGACTAGTACAAGCTCTGATACAAAAGACATACTGACAAACTCAATAGCACACACATAAACACACACACACACACACACACTTCATTATATTTAAATTGAGACATTTTAACAGTTCTATTTCCTTTTGAACACCATTTTCTGTCAACTGTGGTTTTGGTTTCTTTGTCAAAATCATCTCCGTTTTCCACTTCAAAGCTATCTATTTGTAATGTATTTTTGAAATGATCCTGCAACTCTTCTGCTGTGAAACAGACTTGAAGAGCAAGAGTTGACTGATCTAAAAGCGGCAGTTTGAAGCACTGAGTAACCTCAAAAGGCGGTCTTTCAAAGCACCACTATGCAGACAAACAACTGAAGAGAATGTGGAACAAGTCTGAACAAGACATGAAGATTCAGCCCTGAATCAACATGGCCACCAGAGCACAGCCAGGCATACAACAGCACACAGGCTCAGAGAATAAGAAGCCAGATGATTCCCTTAACTATTTACTCCCCATTCATTTCCCTATACCCGGTACTCTTATAATATTCTTTTCTTCCCATAGCCTCAACAGAATTTCAATAGTTACAATATTATTACTTATATTCTAACCCAAAGCAAACATACATTTGCATGTCTGTCTGTCTGTCTGTCTGTCTGTCTGTCTGTCTGTCTTTTTGTCCATCTGTCTTTTGATTTGCAATGACACTATATGCCAATATTTATTTAACTCCAAGTAACATCATAATACAAAACTACTAAACATCAAATAGAAGACAAATGGGCAACCATAATACTAAGCAATTAAGTCAAGCATTGCAAGAAAAGCATAAGTTAAAGACAGCAGACAATAGAAGACAGAATGCTGCTATAGTGAACACATCTATAATTGAAACCACACGTAGGAAAGTTCATGTTAATTATGCTACATGGAGAATCAGAACCAAAAAACCCATTCAAGAATAGGGCACTAGTGATGGTAACAACAACAACAACAATCAAATGATGATGATGATGATGATGATGATGATGATGAATATCTAATCAGGCTATAAAATTCTCATCTTTTATAAACAATCCAAGGATCTTAAAACCAACTCTTATTATAAGAAAGTACACAGGACTTTTATAGGCAGATGGTAACCAAGTGTAATTTATAAGTTCAATTTTACAGACACACACGACAGTGGAAGAGAAATCAAAATTTAGAGCTTATAAACCATGTACCAGACAAAGAAGTCTGTGTACTTTTCATATGCATATTCAAAAGACAAATGAATGCAGTGCAAAATATGCAAAGACTATCAAATTCCTCCACTGCATTCATTCAAGACATCATCTGTCTTTAACACTCACAAATAACAAAAAAGCAAACAGAATAATATAAAACGTCTAATGGCTTCAATTTTAATTACACAATCAGCAAACACATCAGACATCTTCTCTAATTGATTTTAACTTGTGCCAAAAATACTGCATTGCATAATTTAAGTCTCTAACTAACAAACCAAATATATCAAATATTAAAAGAATGGCAACTGCTACAAGCATAGATCCTTAACAGAACAATAGAAATTTCAAATAGAAAACATGGGATAAAGTTAAATATACTGAAATATTAAGTATATTCATTATATATTCTCATAAGGATTTATAACAATGGCACCATTGGACTTCCTCCACTTTTAAGTTCCCTAACAACATACAGTTAAACTGGGTTTACATCATATTGTGTCATATCAAGCATAGCCCACATCGATCGAAGTTGAATTCGTGGCACTGAGAGACTAATATGGGCCTGACTGTATCCATATGAGCCTCCACACAGGAAGAGTTTGATCTCCTGCTTAACATTCTTTAATGCAGCGGTTCTCAACCTTTATAGGGCCGCGACCCTTTTAATTCAATTCCCCATGATGTGGCAACCCCCAACCGAAAAATTATTTTCGTTCATAATGTAAAGTGCTAAAAAAGAATAATTAAAATGTTCGAAATAATTATTATTCAATTGTCTCCAGTGTCTATCCTCGAATAACAATTATAGTAAAACAACTAGTAGGCCTAACTACCAATGAGTAAATTTTGGGCAATAACAATAAAAGAGATAACCCTATATTTCTGAAGGTCTCAGGCGACCCCTGGCAAATCGTCATTCGACCCCCGTGGGGGTCGCGACCCACAGGTTGAGAACCGCTGCTCTAATGGCTTTCCAACAATTGCCAGCCATGGATAATGCAACTAAAGATTTCAGAAGATGAAAACATCAAGAGACCAGACAAAGCGTCAACTGCTAACCTGCTACGGGCGACAGTCGCTGCAGAACACACCATCTCTGCTTCCACTTAAAAAACACAAAAAAATCAGTATTAATATTTCATTTATTACAGAACAGAAATTCAACAGATGCTGAGACTGATACATATAGATCCTAAAAACTAGCATACGTGTGGAAAACATATTCCGAAACTCTACCGTAGCCTTTATCAACTATGGGTCATACAAGTGGTAGAAGACAAAAGGCATAAAAGTATTTAATGTACTTTCTACGAATTTATAGAGCGCCACTACTATGTTACACCTGCATATAAAGACCCCACGTTAAGAAGAGCAAATGACCGAAGTGAATTGACGATCCTCTTTATTTTAAATCACATAAATCTGCTCACGATCGTCGCCTAAAATAGTGGAGAATCCGAGGAAGAGGCAGAACGTTTCCCTACCTTTTTTCCGTCTCTATATTTCAAAGATCCTTCCAACACTTTGTTTGCGTCCGCCATCTTCACTTAACGCCAGCGCCGCACTCGCGAATTTCCGATAAACTTATTGGTTAGTAAAAACCGTTGTGTAACGTAACGTAACGATGTCTATAGCGCCATTTATCAACCGCACAGACTGATTATCTGAAGATCAGAGATTAGAATATTCCTGATGTTGGCATAGACAATGTGCGATCTTTCCTGTGAAGATTAGTAAGATTAAATGATTCAGTCGGTTTCTTTATTTTTGTTGGTTCGACGATCAAAGTGCCAACGATATTTTATTCTTAGACGCAAATGACTGACGTTACACAGCCTAAAGGCTCATAATATGAAGCGTGGAACGGTGGAAGGCTTTATCGAAATTTTAAAATTCTATCTGCGACCCTAGTTCTTTGCCTGGCCAATCAGTGATCAATGAAATGCTTCGTAAGCATCAGCCAGTTACAATTTTTGTCTGATCGCGCCACCACTTAGCTTCTAGCGAAGACCACAAACACCTGATTTAGTCATGAGCCTAAAACTACGGTTTAGGTCGACACTGCAGTGACTGCACCATAGGGTTTACGTTAGTATGCGCACCAGTAGTTTGCGCATCAAGTTAAGTTCAGCGGTCAATAACAATGCGAACAAATACCTTGCATTCCTTTATAGCTTGACCGCTGGTCTCTGGCTTAGAGGTCGTCCATAAATGACGTAACGCGCCTAGGGGGAGGGGTCAGGAAATTTGTTACGAAGTGTGACGAGGGGAAGGAGGTCTCAATATCTTGTTTCCATAACCCTACCCCTATAATGAGTTCTCCTTTGTGGAGGACCGGGAGGGGGTGGTAGTTGCCTCTGCCTTCATTTCTTCTTGCCCTCGTCACACTTCGTAACAAATTTCCTGACCCTCCCCCCTAAGCGCGTTACGTCATTTATGGACGACCCCTAAGCCACAGACCAGCGGTTCACATTGTTATTAACCGTTTAAACTTAACTTGGTGCGCATACTATGCAATACCCACCATAGTTTCAATAAGTCACGTGACTCATAAGCACCACAAATGTTTCAAGTCTCAGCCATCCAAAACTCATCAAATAATTAGTCACGATCATGTTGAAAAACTGAACAGATTACAGCAAAATCTCGCAGCTGGTGATTCACAGTAGCTGTGCTCTCAATTGCGCATTTGACAAAGGTCTTTCTAGGCTCCGCCTATTGCAGTGGCTGGTGCATGTTATTGACCGAAGACAACGATCCGATTTCTGGGCCAAACCAGGTTAACAAACATTTCAAGGCCTCTGGTCCCAGTTACCTCAGCACTTTGCAAGCCAAACATTAGTAATACAATGCAATATTTAAAACGGCTCCTTGCTGAAAATGGATGAGTTTACAAATCTACTCAGACCCAGGCCCCTCTTAATGTCTTATTACTTTTTTATAAACTCATACTGTATGTTACAAGATATATAACTGCAAAAAACATCAAAACAGCGAATCAGCATTGGCAGGAACTGTTTATCTAGCACATCTGAAAAAGCGACAAATTCTGCAGAAACAGAATACCAGCTCCTCTCTCTAAAGCCTTCATTGTATTATATACAGTATAAACTTGGCTTCACATAGCAGCACATAAAATTGTCAATAAAATTTAGTAACATATTCAGTCCGTAGAATACATACTGTAGATTGCAAAGTTATACTTTCTTCTTCTAGCGAATGCCTTACGCAGGGTTCCAAGTCCTTTGAATCTGGTGAGATGACTATGTTATACTTATACAACAATACTCTTATCTCACTAAAAACAACACCTCAAAACTGAGCAAAGCTTGCATTGCATTTTCAAAACAAATACAAAATGTCTGCAGTCTATTGGAAAACACTTTCTTTTAAGAGTCTTCACCATCTTCTATCTTTGGTGCAAGGTAATAACGAATGTAGCCCATGTCACCAATTTTGTATTCAACCACTGAAAGAAAAAATCGCATTAAACAATGTTATTAAGTAAAAATTCAATAAAAGAACTCTTAAAATACTCTGTGTTATCGACGTATAAAGAACACCGAAACTGCAGAACGTTATTTCAACTTCCCTTGAACAATTGAATATCAAGGCAAGTTAATCAGTGTTCAGTCAAGATCCTGAAGGTCCAAGAGAAGTGAACAAATCTTTAAAATAACATTCCCAAATTCTTAGACAAATCATTAAATCAAAAGCTTAGGAAGGAAATTTTAACATCTGGTCCATAAAAATGTGCATCTCACTCATGTCCATCTGTGTAGACATAAATGTGGCCTATATAAGCCAAAGCCCAGTACATAATTAGTTCATTGAAGCGCCTTGTTTTCAAACATCTTTCCTTAACTTAGGAACAAGACAGCGGTGTTAAGTTTTCATACCAAGAGGCACATCAGCTGACATGGAAAGAATCACTTGGGCAGACAGTGGAGTCGCTTTTGTGAAGAAATTGAGATAACGAAGGGCAAAGGTCAGAGCTACAGCTTCTTGCATTTCGATTGTCACTGCTTCCTCCTCCTTGTCGGCATTAGAGCTCTGTGCTAGCTTGATGTTGCCTGTGAATCAGCAAAAGGAATTGACTCTTTCATTTATAATTAATGCAAAAACTGTCTTTTCAAAATCAGAATCATTTCCTACATCAAAACAAAATTGAAAATAACAAACAACAGACAATCAGTAATGTCGCACTATAAATAAGAATTTCTTTAGATTTTACAACACACAAAAATTTTTTATTTCTAATAAACGACAATAAACCCGAATAGATAAAATTGGGTAGATCAGTGACGTGGATGATGTTTCTGTGTTTTGCTTCTGTTCATACCAGTGCCGAGGTCACCACTGGCCGTGAATTTAACACCTTCCTTCGTGCAACAGATAATGACCGACTCCCCAATCTGGCTAAGATCTCGACAGATCCGCTGGAATTCAGTCGAAGGCATCTTGATGATGCAACTGTAATCAGTCTCCTGCAAGTCAGAAGAAACAGCAAATTGACCATAAAATCAAGACAACTGATGATACTTGCTAAACAATCAGAAGTCAGAAAATGAAATCATAACAGCCACAATTAGTAGAAAAGATGTACATTAACGTTAACTTACTGGAATGCCAAGATGCTCACTATCAAGGTCCATCAATTTCATCTCGTAGTCAGAAACCTTCTCACCATCTAATAACAATCACACAGTCATGCACTTCAGATGTGCAGACATATCAATTCATGGCTGTGTCAGCAAAATCAATTTCAAAATTTAATGTTATATGTTTAAGACGTGAGCTTACTTGGAGATTCAAACATGAATGTAATCGTGTCTGTATTATCTCCAGCCTTAACAGTTATGGAATCGTCATTGCCAGCACATTTGAGAATCTTCGACATACTGAAAAAATTAAAATATTCTACATAAACAGTTTTTCTGGGCACGTGAACAAAGATACGACCAGCACAAAATGCTGTTCAAAGGGGGTTGATCACCCTGTCAATACTTTGCAATGCTAGCATTGAGCTTAAATGTTAGCAACCCCCATCATGCAGTCATTAGAAGTTCCCCACGGTTCCCATGTACAAGAAAACAGAATAAAGTCAACAACCTGTAGTAACTCATCAACAACAATTTTTAAATGATGTCTTAAAATGCAGTGAATGGTGATAAATGAAATTTCCACTGATTATTTCAGTAACATCCTTCAAGGTTGAAACTATATTCAGATCACAAAACCTTAGTTCAGTATCTCCATTAAGCAGGCTATATATGATTATAATCTTATGGCTATACCTTAATGTAGAGGCTCCCAAACCACAGCACACAGGCAAATAAATAAATAAATAATAACTATATGAAATAATGCAATAATGCAAGATCTACAGTATGTTAGAATCCAGATTTCTAATTTTCTAAACATTTATATTTCCCATTGATCAAATCAATATTTCATCAAACAGCCCGGATCAGAATCATCTCCAGGACACTCTAAATTATAATTTCTAAATTATAGAAGTTTATAACGTTGTGATCAGAGACGTAGCAACTAGAAGTATAACGGTATATATACCGACCCCCACCCCCAACAAACTCAGTCTACCTTAAAGTTTTTATGTTTTGTTCGCATGTGGGACATTAATATGTTTTGATTTTTAAATATAAATGGCCAGTTAAGATTTTTAGCTGAAAAGCACAAGACCCAATCAAATTCCTGGTTAAGCCGCTGGCTGTGACCCGCTGAAGCACCCAAAATATTACATACCGGGATGGTCCTCTCTTTGAAAAGCTTTGGAACCACTGCCTTAATATGTACAGTAATGATAAACAAACCCCTGCACACAGCGCTTGGGCAGAGCCATGGGAGCGGGGGAGGCACCGACCTGGCCAAATTGATGCCCATGGAGATGTTTCTGTCGCATCTGTAGGTGTCGAATCCGTCGTGCCGGAGAGAGAGAGATACGAGGCTGACGTGCGAACTGTCCATCGCCTGCAGGCTCATGCCAGTCGAGTTGCAGTCCCATGTTGCCTCGTTCAGCAGGTCCTTGATCGCCTCCAGGACCTTCTTCAACAGCGATCCCTGCACCAGACGAGCCTCGAACATCTCTAACGGTATTTGTCCACTGGAAAAATACTTCGGTTTTTAGAGACTTCCTCCACTTTCCATTACAGAGAAAATGGCGGGAACTGTACGAGAACTAGAAGCACTCGAAAATCCAGGAGCCAGAAGATTTATGCAATATGCATAGGAGAAAATGTCTGTTTAGCTAGCACTTTACTCGTGATTATAAATTTAAAGTAATGATGTTTTGCAGTTTTATTTGTTCCCGTGCCCATTATTACCAGTCGCCCAAATATTATGGTTAGGGTTAGATTTGTTCAAATACTATGATCAAGAACTTAGGAGGATTTAGAACCATCACTGAAACGCTTAGGCATTCAGCTGTTCCTCACATTTAGTTTCTTTTTGAATAGAGAATAGAATAAAAAATCGAAAACTGGGTTATTAAATGTTGAGAGCAATTATAGTGGTTTTCGCGCAGGTTATAGCGCATTCTAGAACACTTGAAATTAGGTAATTACCACTATTATTATTATTTTTCATTTGTATCATTATCCTGTAGATAAACACCTCTGTCATTATCTCCTGCATTTCTAGCAGCATTGTTTACGAGAATACCAGTAGCGGTCGTGTGTTGAAGGGCCGTTGAGTTTAATCCTCGGTTAAATGGACTTTGTTGTCTGGAGGCGATGGACAGCGAAGGAGAGGGGTTCGTTGTTTCGATTCTGTCCGATTTGGAGGACGTGATTTTCCTGATCTTGAAGCATCTTCCGATGAAAGACTTGCACCGATCCGCTCGGTCAGTAACTGCAGTCACGCTTATGTCATATGCGTCGGCGAATTTATAGCGCCGTTTGAGAACGTACAATAAACATTTCTCCAGTGCACCATTGCTGGACTGTGCATGATTTTTTGGCATATGGAATGAAATTACAGTGTTTGATTTTCTGCTTCTGCTTTTAATTACATTGATAACTGGTTTTCTGTGGTTTAAAAGGCGTGTTTTATGTTAAGAGCTGCTGGCACTCATTTAACCCTCTTTCAATTTCTGTTTGTCACAGTCACATTGTTGTCTTCGTGTCTTCTGGGCTATAATAGTTTAACAAATTCCTACCACAGTGAAGATGATTTATTTTGATAGTACTTATGTGTGTTGATTGAACACTGGGGCCCAGTAAAGACTAAATGATTTGCTGTTTGAATAACAGATGGCATTGCTGTCGTGATGTTTGTTTAGAGTGAATGTGACTTGGAGTAGAGTGGTTAACCAGATTAAGCGAAATCGTCAGCAGATCGCGTGGTGTCACTACAATGAATTGGAACCTGGTGAAGTGGATGGACAGATTGGTTTGTTGATTGATGTGAGTATTTTGGTGGCATCATGCTCTTTGGTGACAGGCAGACAATATAATGCCGACCTACAAGTGATGCATGGCTGTGCAGTGCTGCTGGATTGTGGGATTGTCATTCATCTGAGTGCCAATCCCCAATTAGTTCTGCTTAACTTTGATGCATGAGTGGGAGCCAAGTTAAAACAGCAACTGGGCTCCTTGTATGCGAAAAGATTGAGGTTTTAATTGGCATTATTGTAGACGTATTTGGAAGGGAGCAGAAAATATTATGGCAGAGTCCTGTTGTAAGAGATTTCAAGGGATCTGCCATCTCTAGAGTCTGCTGTTTCTCCTGTTTTGTAAGGTTTGTACTGTAAGAAACCTGTGCATTTAGGCTATTCATTGTAATATTATACAGTATTTATGCTTATGCATGATTTAAATTGAAGTAATTTTGTGTAGAGTTTGGCATCGGAGCCGCATTTTGCGCTGATTTTTGCTTCGTCCGCTCTTCAGGAAAGCACGGTTTCAATCCCCTCAAAATCCACTCGATCAACGGCAAGAAGCCTTCCTCGAGCGGCAAAGCAGGAAAAAATCACCTTTTCTAGTTACCTGGAAAGATTGCTTCCGCCGTCATGTCATATGACAGGTGTTGGTGCAGATGGAACTGTTGGTGAGTGTTTTGAATTGAATTTCAAGGCATAATTTTATGTTAATTGACATTTAGGAACTTTCCTGCCTAACTAGACTTTCAGTTTTACACCTGAATATTGTATTTCCAGACCGTAGACTTAACAGCCAATAGGTTTGATATTGTGGACATCCACAGAAATTTTTCCAGGAGGCACAATACAATGGTCACAGTTAATGTTTTAGCAGTGTTTTCAATAGCAAAATTTGACATTACAGTACATTATTATTTAAAGAATGCCAGGTGAAATCCACACAAAATCAAGTACTGTTATACTTTAATTGAATAGTGTTTTAGTGTGAAAATATGGTTAAAAGCCAAAATATAATTATTTACAAAAATAGATTTCCATTTTTCAGGGGGCAAGTGTCCCATCTTCCCCCAATGTGTGGCACCAATGTTTGATATAGAGGAGACTTTGGTCTTGTGCTTTTCAGCTACAAGTTTTTCTTCGAATCAAATCGTTGAGCTGGAGAATTCTGTTTCAGCTTCTTGTCTTTTTCTTCCAAAGATCAATGATGTTGATATCTATCCTTTCTTGTTGAAAAGCAACTTTATCGGAATCTCTGACTCTGAGGATGCGGATTCGTTGGACGAAGGAGGCGTTTCCGCTGCGCCAAAGAGTGCATTCGATGACAATTGCACTCCAGGCAAAGAATCGATCAGTGCTGTGACTGGCATCCCGAGTGACAAATCCCCAAAGTTGATCCTTCTCTTTATGGCAGATTTAGGACACATCTTTGCTCATAAAATTGGTTCCAGGTTTTTGGAGAATTACAACGAAGTGGTTATTGCTGGCGGCTGTGTAGATAGCGTGATTCTTGACAGAAGAGTTGAACTCCAGAATCAGAATCAGTGAGTAAGGATATTAATTATTCTATGCAATTGGAATATTTGCATTGAAAACCCTCTTCTTGCTTAGACATTTAAGTTTATCTTCAGGAATTGCACATAACTATGATATTACATCTATATTTTCAGAGATGAACCTTCTGGCCTTGGTGTTGCTTTCTGTGGAGGTCGTGACCTCCGTGTTGCGTCCGTTGTCCTTCAGGCGAACATTAACAACGAGAAGCTGGTTGAGGCTGAATTGTCTCGTTTGAGAGCTGCTCACGTGCCGGAGAGACGCTCTGTTGGTTTCATGTTTGCCTGCATCGGCCGTGGCGAGAACTTTTATGGAGGCAGAGAAAATGTCGAGTCAAAGGCTTTCAGAAAATTATTTCCAACCACCCCATTACTTGGATTCTTTGGAAATGGGGAAATAGGATTTGATCATCTGCCAGACTATTCGGACATGAGTTGCACTTTGCCAGCTACGGACTACAGTACAATCAAATTGTATCATTCATACACGACAATTTTTGTGATAATCTCATTTCCATGATTTTGCATTGACAATTTTAAGACTTAGGACATAACATTTGAGTTTTATTGTGATGATGATAACTGTTGAAAATATCTTGCTGATGGAATTGATTCTATTGATGTCTGCCTGGATCGATGGTCCTGATAAATGGGTTGTAGGATACTGTATACTGTTTGTTTTTTTAGTTGTAAGGTGTCATAGTAGTACTTGTACGATATGCCACCATAATCAGTTCATGATTATTATTATTATTATTGCTAAAACACTTCACAACTGCATAAAATCTTGTGCAATTACTGGTTAATCCGATGGCGTGCAGGACATCAAGAGTTTGGTTTTAATGGAAAAGGCTAAGTAAATGGCTAAGTAGATTCACAGGAAATTTAATTTCAAATCACATTGTGATGCTGGGTTTGAACAATGCTTTGAAGGACTTTCACAACATTCTGATTTGCTATTAAGTAATTTGCATAATTTAATATGTAATGGATTACTATAGGCTGAAAATGATTATGCGGAAAACAATACAGATGTTGAAATGGAAATAACGTAAAGGAAATATGTGAGAATTATCAGATTTTTTTATGAAGGTCTAGAATTGCATTAGAATGGATGTAAGCAGGCCAAGTGAATTGGCAGATCCAGTGGCATCAATCTGTAGTAAATGCTGTGAGGGTCCACCTGTTGTTGTGCCAGCTTCCGGCATGCTGAGCTAATATATTTTAATAACTGAGTAAGAATCAATCGATAACTGGTGCTATTGCATGTGCACAATGTACTCTTTTAGCACCATTCTTATTACTTATAAATGTTCCAAAATACCATTTGCTGATTATATCTATTACAGTGATGTGATCTACCCAATGCAACAATTTATTAAATAATTGTACAATGGTACAATATAGATTTATTCAGGTTTTTTTGTGATGGTTAAATACCTTATGGATCCTCACAATCACATTTTTGTGAGGGTTTGGACCCAAGGCCTTCATGGGATTGACGCCACTAGGTAGATCTTTGTTTTAATAAAATTACAAACATTGGTTCATATTTTTCTCTGCATTCTTATTTTCTGTGCAACTAGAAGCTTTCTGATGTGAACCAAAGACCCGAAGCTCAGTTAGAATACTGTATGTGTTTAAAATTGTAAATGTCTAAGTACATTCAGGGTTGGAGTTGTTTGGGGGTTGAACCCCCCAGCTAACTTTGCAACCCTTCCAAAAATCACATATCGGGTACATGCAGTTTCTGTCATTCATTGAATTTCAGTCCTCAACCCCCCCCCCAGCTCAAATTTCACAATTCCAACACTGAGTGCATTAATTTATCACCTAATCTGATAGAGAGTAAAAACTGCTTCAACTAAATGGGCTTGTGCAAAGGATGCTGGAGATTGCATGGACTGATGATCTAAAGACACATTTGTTCCTGAAATCTCATTCTCTTCTGCCTTATATTGTTTTCCATTCATTTTTCTTTTAATATGATTAGCAGGCACTGTTAGTCTGTTACTTAATTTTATTTGTGGGCCTATAGTTGGACTCCGTCATGTGCCCTTGCTCATGACCAGTGGCGGCTCCACAGGGGGGGCCCGTGCCCCCCTACTGAGAGCCTGGCCCCCCCAGTGACCCCCCCCAGTTGGGACCCTATACTTAATGCTACATACATTAAACAACAAATGGTTGGCCCCCCATGATTAGAAGTTGCCACCCCAACGGCCCCCACTTGCCAAATCCTAGAGCCGCCACTGCTCATGACACTTAGTTATATGACGCACAATTTATCGTCAGTCTAATAATAATATTAACAGCCATCAAAATCCATGGTTGCGACCATAGACTTTTGCGACGTAGAAATACTCAAGTGTAAATCAAGTATTGTAAAGCGCCAGTGGTAACACCGTCCGTAATGAGCGTGAGCTTTTATCGTGAATTAATTTTTACAATTATTGAGTCAATTATTTGTTAATTTAGAGTTTTACTCAGTTTGATTTCTCTGCTTCGATTCTCTTTTGAGACTTTACTGTTCAGATTAATCAGACTGAAGCCATTCGGCGATATCGTTATCGTTTTCCACAGAGGAGCCATTGGGATAATGATCGCTGAACATTGGGAACTAGGAAAAGGAACAACTAAAGAGCCATAGGCAGTGGGGATTGGACTTCTCCCGCCCCACCACCGACATCCTCAAATTATGTCGAAAACTTTGGACCCCCTACAAGTTAAAAATACTTCATATGGCTGGCCTTTATGATAAAAAAGAATGATGGAAATTAAAGTTTCTGCAAATAAATTTTAATTTTTTAGTTGTTTATAAGCAGATTTAAAAATGAATATAACACTTAATTCTAGCATGAAAGGCCAATAAGTCAGCAATTTCATATTTGTTGATTTATTGTAAAAAAGGAAATTGTTGATGTCCAATTATCTTGACCACTTGTCAAAAACTGTCAAACTTTACCAGCCCCCTATTTTTGATGTAATAAATGGACAGCTCATTATCCAACTATCTAGTATTGCAGCATAATGTAAATCTGAATTTAATGATAGATTAGAACGATGGCACGACATAAGCAGAAGTTGCGATCACTCTTGATCAACGCCATCATCGATCTCTGCCGGAAGGAATCGTTCTACCTGGAAGAGCTGAGGATCGAGGGAACACTGTGCGTTGTCTCTGACCGATCTTCAGCATTGATCATGCAGATCACAGAGCAGGTCGGAGAGAAGACGAATTCTGATACGGAGCCCGAGGATACCGGCGTGCATCTGCTGATGGACGAGCATAGTAGCTCAGCATGTGAAGAGCCGAGCAGACTCATAGCGAGCGAAGTGACGCTCGATAAACTCGATCACAGCATTGGTAATTGGTTGCTAGGAGATCAGTCGGAATCACAGAATCCTCCTGCAAAGGTTGATCAAATGATATTAGTGCTACTTGCAGCATTGTCTATTTATTTTCATTTGAATAATAGTTTCTCTTCAGCAGAGCCGTAGCTTTTCGTGATTTGCATTTTGCAGTAAAACCTGCTTGCTGTTATAGACTCCATTTAAAGTTGCGTGTGCATTCTGTGGCTGTGTCAAATAGTCTTTACTGATACTGTGTTGTGTATTAGCAATTTGAGCACTTTTGATAACAGTACTTTAGTTGTTTGACTGTATAAAAAAATTCTGATGCATGAAGTCTGTCGAGATGATTCCTTTGGCCTCTGCCATGCCAGATGCCCCTATGATGTGCCCTACACATATTTAATGGAGTGTGTAAATGACAAGGGTTAGGAAATTTGGATCCACGAAACACTTAAAACCTGTTACTCGAATCTCTTTTGTCTTAGTTAATTAATTGATATTGATGGGTAGTGTTATACAGGTGAGCTGTTTTCTAGACGTGTGATTCCATTGTTTATGCTGTTCCAAACAGGAGCCAGTTGGTGGAAAGGTTGAAGGAAAGCACCAGTGTCCTTTCTGTCCTAAACGCTACCGTTTCAAGCACAGTCTCAAAGACCACATCAACAAACACACGGGCAATCGTCCCCACCGCTGCAAGTACTGTGCGCTGTGTTTCATGCACCTCGGCAGTCTCTGTACTCACGTCAGGAAGCGCCACTCGCAGTACATGCTGACGGAGTACCAGTGTCGCATCTGTAACGAGTGCTTCATGAGCGAACAGTTCCTTAAGCAGCACTACACCTGGAAGCACAAGGGAGAGAAGGTCACGACGACCGACGTGGCGACTATGATGGCGAACGTAGCCGGACCGCAGCACTCGTCAGTTGCCGTTGGCGACCAGAGCAAGACCAGCGCTGCATCATCGGAAGACCAGTGTTGCAAGAGCTCGTCGAATCCTCTGCTGACGTGGAGCAACCATGTTGGCGATGCCACCAAGACTCCAGATTGGAATCCTGGCGAGAGTAAAAACGACATGAATTCCAATTTGATGAATCCAAACAGTTCGTCGGCAGTTGTTAAATCAGAGCCGAATGCTGTTTCTCAGAATGAGAGTGTCCTGCCAGGACATGTCTCCAGTCATAGGTCAAGTTCCTCATGGCAGTTTGGCACCCCAACAATGAATGTTGGCTTCCAGCAGATGGCACACACCTTGTCAATGTTTTCTAGTTTTCCATTTTCTCGTGGGTGTAATCCCCTTGGGTCTTTGGGTCCTTTCACTTCTTCCTATCAGCAGAACGCCGTGACTTCTGCAGTTTCAAACGATGGAACAAAACTAGACGACAGTTCAACGCTGCAGCGTTCAGCCGACGGGAAGTTTCAGTGTCCGTACTGTGAGAAATCGTACAACTTCAAGCACACTTTGAAGGATCACATCAACAAACACCTTGGCAAGAGGCCACATGTATGCAAGCACTGCGGTGACTCCTTTGTGCACCTTGCGAGCCTCTGCGCTCACATCAAGCGGCGCCACGACGAGCACGTGCCGACCGAATTCCGTTGCGAGATCTGCCACGAGAAGCTGATGAACTACCAGTCGTTGAAACAGCACTATACATGGCGCCATCGTGAGTCAAGGATGTTGATGGAGGCGAACGAGTACTCGATGTTTCTGAATTCGGTCGGTGCCGATGCAGGTGCGGAGAAGGATCCGGGTCAGCAGATGGTCGCGCCTTCGTTCTTCTTTCCAGGTCAGTCTGTCAACAGCGGTGATGTTGCGGCTGGAGAAACGAAGAAGCAGAAAGCAGACATGATGATCCCGGCAACGGAATTTGATGCGGTTCGTGCGCTGGACAGTTTGCTGCCGGACGAATATCAGATTGCAGCGTCCTCAAAAAGTGTGCCTGCCATGAGTCCGGACGTCGGATCATCGGACATCGTCGACGTGCGTGAAGGACATTCCAACATTTTTACGGAATCATTGTTGCCAAGCAATGAAACCGTTCAACAGATGGCGCTCATAGCTGAATATTTCGATGAGATCGACTTGCAGACTGCCCAAGGTATTTTTAAGTACAAGTGTAGAATTTGTGGCCACATGTTGAAGCCTCAGGCCAATCTCACCGAGCATCTTAACGGCCATTACTCTAGTCGTAAGTCTTTTGTTGCGGAGGCAGGCGGTGTGTCGTCTGTTGGGGGCAGCGTGAACGTTCCCACCTGTCTTGGATGCAATTCTGAGTTTCACGGTGCACTTGAACTGCAGCGCCACCTGGAGGCAAACCCGGATCATCTTACGCAGCCTTGGCATCAATAGTCACAAATGCAGAATTTTACCATATTGAAAATTTTCTCTCAGACGCCTCGATCAGTAAAAACAAAGAAAGAGTCGGAATACATTTGAGTTTCGATATTGGTTCTAAGCTGAGATTCTCTAAACTATTCATAGATTTACTAATTGCTCTTCAAAAACAGGACAGGAATATTTCACTCGATATACAGAAGAAGAATTGCTTAGTAGAAGTGACAAGTGTTTTAGTTTCAGCCGTACATTGAGTTATGTGAAGCTTTTCTATTCTGTCCTGAATTTATTTATTGATGTTGTATGAGTAGCTTATTGATTGGTATTTAATGTAGTTGCGTGTATATTCTGGCTGCATTCAAACATATTACAGGAACTATACACTGTATTTATTTTCTGTCGTTAATGATAACTCTGAGCTGAGGTATATGAGATACAGTGGTGAGGGGCTCAAGTCTCAAGGTCAAAACAAGTATTGTGAACAGCAGGTTAAAGATTCTGGTTCAGTGTTTACTCTTTATTCAACAATATTTTAAGTTGTTGAAGGCATCATTACTATAGTGTGATATTTTCAAATATGTCCTGTTATTTACTATTGCCAAGGCAATACAGTAATGTTCAAATAGCTTTAAGCCATAATAATGATGTCCAAGTCTTTTAAGCTAAAATTGCCACTGGAATATAATGTACTTTTCTATTAATGACATGCCACATAGCTTTTGACAAACACTAGTCTGTATCTCAAGTTTCTTGCATTTGAAGACCACATGTACTGCATCACATTCCATATTATGTGCTTATTGAAAATATGTAAAAGTTTCGTAGTTTTAATTTTGACTTTTCAGTCAGTTTACAGCAAAGTCTATGGCTTTAATTAAAAGAACTTGGTCAAGACCGACAGTTGATCAGAAGACGGACTGGGGAATTAATTGTGAATTGCTGATGTCCTGCTGTTTTCTAGTCGGTTTTGTTCTTGGACTGAACCGAAATTTTGCATTCGTTTTAAAGATATCTGAGAACTAAATTTTCCTCTTTTGCACCTTTTTACTATATTGTAATATTATTTTATCTTGTGTTGTTGTGGATTTTTAAAAAAATATTATGTTCGTGCAGTAATTGGTATGTGATGAATTGCTTTGTTATGTACACTTAACTTGGATATCATGTCTAAAATGGAAGGGATGCCCCATAAGAGAACCTATGATGAGGAGTGGACCTGATCCTAAGACCAAGCTTTAGGTTCACCTATGTCCACTGTCAATTGCCTTCCTTAATAGATCGTAAAACTGACGGGAATGACTTGTATTGACAAAACAATTTGATCACTTAATATAAAGTAAGTTTTACACACTATTGAAACACAACTATTCAAAATACATTTCTGAGATACAACATCAAGTCAGGGCAGCCGAGTCATGTTAATACAGATTCAGTTTTTGTCAAGTTGTCCACTTTTGATATAAACTGAAACTTTACTTCTATTGCTTTGATTTCAGAAAAGGCAACTGTAACAACCCTTCCAGAATATATATTGAACGTTACTGCCACATTCAAGAGCTTTTCAATCACTTATTAAATACTGTTGATATAAATATATGGTTAAGATAATGAAATAACCACAAACTGAGTATACTGTATATAAGTTTGAGTGGAACTATCAATAATTTTAGTACAGTTATTTAACTACAGTACCTCATAATACACTGTTGAAGGTAAACAACTAGATTTCAAGTCTAATTGCTATGACAAAGATAACTCAGAAAAAATAAAAGATCAATTCAACATTCCTTGCAAAATTAGACAACTAACATCAAATAGCAGCAATAAACAAATTTATATAACTTTTGCTAAATGGTGTCAACTAAAGATAAAAACTGGATTTATTTCAAATTTATTAACGTTCAAAGGTGTAAAATTCTGCTAGGCTCAAGCCCCCCACTTTTTGAAATGCTGGGTTAAGGAAGAAAAGGAATAGAGATTGGGTCCCCTACTTTTTCATACAGTTCTAAGCTTATGGCAGTATTGTGCATGGATTTATAACACCTTCATTCACAGGTTAAAACAATTCATGTTAAAAATTCTGGATGGTAAAAAGTGATGATGAAATTGACAATAAAACTCTGACTGCCCAGCAAGTGATGCCTGAGAAGCTAATAAAGCAATGACCTTGATATAGTACCATGGATGACAAAATGACGAAACAGAGTAAAGAAATCAGGAGACAACCAAAAAGAAACATCACGACAACAGAATACAACATGAAACACTGAGGAGATAAACAAGACATTACGCATTACAGTTTCAAATCTTCAAGAACACAGAATAAGAATTTTATTATAAATTCTCTCGTTGTCAGGACATTGAGGAAACGTCGGAGGACACTGGATGGTTTGGCAAATTCTTCTGCTTGACAATTTCAGAAAGATGCTTACACCGTCTGATGCAATCCTCCTGAAAAAATGCAATATACTGATTAATTATCTTTCAATGTCTTTTTCAACACAGTTAAGCTAGGAAAATGTCAAATACATGTGACTGCTCAATATTAGTAATTACATGGTTGGCTAAAGAGTTTCAAATGCACTAAATAAACAGTTGTACCCAAACAGCAGATTTAGGCAGATCAAATCTTTTTGTTTCATTATGGTTTTTACAATTCACACATTAATCTACAGCTAATAATTAAGACGTTGATATTGGTTGCACGTCAGTACCTTCTTTTTCCCGGCACCAGTTCTGCCACCCTGTCCCACCGATCGGCCGTCCCCCTTGGAAACCGGATCATGGCGGACTCGAGAAGGCGCTGCTGCGATTGCGTCCACTGCTGAGGATCGGGAACGGCAGGAGCGATGTCTGCCGTCGTCTCTTCTGGAGATTTTGGACGCAGCTGGGCAGTACTTATCATCAGAGTCCTCTCCACATCTTTTGCAGTGGCGTGGACACGTCTGCGAGCGGTTGTGGCGCCTCCTTCTGCACATTGTGAGCTGTCATTCCACGAGGCGTGACCTTCACGCAGGGAAAGGTCGTCCGGAAGGTTGAATCTTGTTGTGGTGTTGTTCATCAGACTAGAGAGTGAGATGCCTTGTTGCGATGGATCAACAGCACAACTGGGATTGTGCTTCAGCTCCTTCGATTTACTTGTAACCTGCAACAATTTATAGACAGCCATTAAACACTCTTTACTCTAAAATCTGTCAAATACATTTTCCTGAGAACAATTCATACATCACTGCTCCACTATCATAGCACTGCATAGCTAAAGGGCATCAAGCTCAACTCTGTGGCATAGAAGACAGTTTTGCATTTGGCAATTACTAACAATGTTAAGTGTAACCTTAGAATCATCTAACAGTTAAATACATCTATGAAAAGTCACCTCATTTGCTCATCACTAAAGATCAGGAAAGTCAAGAACCAAAAGAACAGAAATTTGAACTGTCTAAAATTCTTTAAAAGAGAGAGTAAAGAAGGAAATTTAGAAGCAATGTAAATCAAAGCACGCCAAATCACATTCAGAAGAATATTTAAGATCATGTGATAGAATCTTCACAGACTTCTTTGACCGTTCTTCCAACTAACTGAGCGATCTTCTCCCACCGCTCGGTCGTTCCTCCTGGAAATTTGATGATCGCCTTACGAAGGAGGTCAACTTCGTCATCCGTCCATTCACTTGACTCCTGTCAACATAAAATGGAGACCATCACTGACAGAACAGACAACAATCTGATCTAACACAAAGGAAAATCTTAGCATTTGCTTTACTATGAACCCCATGAGTTTGATAAGAACTTGACTCATTCAAGAATACTCAAAGCCTGTGCTTAAAATTAAACCATGCAACTACGACATACACAATCGATACAAAACATTGAAATGCCAATGCATCAAAGAGAAATATCAAGACCAAATGCATTGTATTGTACTTGAATAACATAAAATCATTAGCAGTTGATACCCTTGAAGGTTTATTTGACTCAGCCATTGATGCCAATGCTAGATCATTTCCTATCTGCATTTCCTTATGTAATGCATTTGAAAGGTCAGGGTCATAAGCAGAAGGCAGATTTTCTGCAAAGTTCATCTTTCGTTTTGGACGGTGAATTTTCTCTGAGAAAAAAAACAGAAATTAAAACCATATCCATACTATCAGTAAACAATTGTGCAGAATACAATAGTGCAGAATTCTAATATAATGCAACAGTGAAGAAGCTTTAAAATTTCTAAAAACCTTTAATGTCCAACTGTGTCTAACTTAATAATACAGTGGATGTGAATTCTCACATTTCATAAAATAATAAATTAACATAAAAAAGAGATGATAAACCTTAATTATCATCTAATAATTAGCGTGAGATGAAGAAGCAGATCTGAAAGTCAATTAAATAAAAAAATGACTACAAATCAAACAAAATAAGTTATCAAATTTCACAAACCAACAGCGGCAGAATCATCTTCGCTCTCTTCACTTTCGTCATCTTCTTCTACTTTACGAGGATTGACAGCGTATTTCAGTTTCTCCATCATCGCCACTGCTAAGCTTGGAAATGACTTGACAACATAAAACGTGGCACGGACAACGAGGCACGGAATAAGATCGGACAGCTTCGGCTTCCGCAGTTTCTCCAGCTCTGCCTTGAGTAAATCATTTTCACCCGGATCAAACTGCTGTTTGCCTTTCTTTCGGTCTCTTTTCTTCTTTGAGGAAAACTGTCTTTCCTAGATTAAAAATAGATATTCATGAAGTGGCAAAAAATTCAATTTCAATTTTACTAAGGTCAAATACACACACACATGCACACACTGATCTATTCATTCTGTACGTAAGAATAAGGTTACATACACCAGCTGCATAGAGCTTGTATGCTTCATGGGTAGCAATATTCACCTTTTCAAATTTCTGTTCAAGGTAGATGGACCACACGACAAGAAACTGACAAACGGTGAGTATGATGGACAGCAGAATGGACATCTCTATGAGCCCCATCTTCTGAACCCGTCGATAGTAGTAGACAGGCTGACGCCAGTTTGGCAACCCATTCACCAGAATCTCATCATATCTATAGCAACACACCACCAAGATTTACATCTAAAGAAAAAAAACAAGACTTACTGAAAATGATGCAAACTATTGTACAGTCAAGCTCATTTAATGCAACTTCTCTTGTTACACTCTGCTTAAAGTCATGTCATTTTTGAGCCCCTGTTAGCACGAAATCCACTTAAACGACTCCTGCTAATGGAGAATCCACATAATACCAGACAATCTATGAGGTATCTTGAATGCAACATCAAGCAACATTGACTGTAAATTGTAAACAGTTACAGATCTAAATATTTAAACTGTAATTTGCATACAAATATATAAACTATGCATCAAAGTCTTCTTCTTCTTTATGCGTCGTCCTCTGCATCAAAGTCAGTTAATCAAAATCACAATATATCAGCTCAAAAACATGATGACACCATAGAAGATATAGAAGGAGGCCAAACCACTGACATACCAGTGAACAATGCTGTGGCTATGGAAAGTATGTTGTTGAATGCATGATTCCTAAATATATCCAATATTTTAAGTTTAAGTTCTTAGTTTATAGTTCCACAGTTAATCAATTAACTAATTTGTTAATCAATGAAGTGCATTTCAACTGAAATTTACTACAATGGTGATAATAATTCATACTTAGCTCTTTTTGACGCATCTTTGAGCACCTCGTAGATAGCAGCCAACTAAGAAGTAAATCAAATACAATTCATTTTGAACGATGACTTAAATAATAACATTCAACCCCGCTTCACGACACAAATCAACATAATAAAAAATAACCGAATGGGGCAGTATTCAGTCAGAGAGTGGAGGGTGAACCTTTCCAACCCCAAGAAAATCAAACACTAGACAATGTATATGAATAACTGGTAGCAATAATAAAATAATAAAATTCAACGTCACATAGTGCTGTACGGGTATGCCACACACGCATAATCCTCTCCAGAATTGTCTATTAATGGCCCAACTTTTTCTTTTCAATTCACCTTATTCCTTGCATATTCATAAAAGCTGTTAATGTTTGGTATTTTAGCTGACCTATCCTCATACCCTGCAGCCTTTAAATGGCTCGTGCAGTATCATACACATGGACAACAATATTTTTATTTCAGCAGCACATTATCAGATCGCCAGACCCTGTCTTGCCGAGTCCCACAAGGCCCCAAACTGGGCCCCATCCTATTACTCATCTGCAAGTCATCAATAAAATTGGATTCAGTTTTGCCATTAAAGTAATTTACAAAGTTAAAATGCATGCGGTAGTTCAATCAATGAGCAATCAATTTCTAAATACAAGCTTCATAATGCAGTCACAGGAGATGAATTCAAACCAATAACACTCTAACGGCACACATCGTAATCTGCCAAAGAAGCTGTTGGAAATTGCTAAAAGCACCTAAACGCACCTGTCTGAATTTAATTTCTGCATCAGGCTCTTTGTTTCTGTCAGGATGCAGATAACGAGATAGATTGCGATAGGCATGCTTTACATCACCCACTGAAGCTGACTAAATAACAACATCACATAATGTAGCCTAAAGATGACTAAATGACAACATCACATAATGTAGCCTAAAGATGACTAAATGACAACATACTGCACTCTCAACAAACTACTGCAAACTGTAGATCCCAACTTCTAGAACCGCTACTGCCAAATTGGCCCCACCGTTTTGTCACGGCTATTTCAACTTTAGATTCAGCGACTAATAATAAGCAGTTACTAAGGTACTTTTCCCAGGCGCTATATAAATTCGCGAGATTTTACTTACCTCTTCTAGTCCGAGTAACGTGTAGAAGTTTTCGTTGATTTCCTCGACGAGATCGAAGAGTTCTAGCTCATCGTTGTCCCAACATAACGCCTCTTTGAAACTCGTATAGAAACAGACCACGAGAAGAAGGAAGGCCGAACTTAACGCAACCATTACGCCGCGGACACCACCACCACAGCCGACGATCGTCCAAGCAGGAGCAACAACTATACGAGAAGGGCTATGCAGCTAAACCCTATATTTTATATTGTAATTTGAATAATCCAATCGTTTGGTGTCGCTAACATAATATTTGCAGATTTGGATAATTAAAAACAAAGTTGATGAGTATTATTGCACTATTATCTTACAGTCTTTTAGGTGGAGATTTCTTGGCTACCATAGTTGAGAAGCTAGAGCTCCCCGTCTTAAAAGTCTGACTCAACCTTCACCTTCGAAAATTCTGCCACGTTGACGTACTTACTTACTCGATATTATACTTAACGTTAACGGCCTGGTTAGAGATACGTAATTCGTATCTTTAGCATAGGGGTTATAGATACGTAATTCGTATCTTTAGCATAAGGGTTATAGATACGTAATTCGTATCTTTAGCATAAGGGTTATAGATCCGTAATTCGGATCTTTAGCATAAGGGTTATAGATACGTCATTCGGAACGTATATTTAGACCATATGCTTTAATATCAAATTAGTAATAATTTAAATAAAGGGGGCATGACTACCTACGGGTCTGCGCCCCCTTATAATGTGCATGTAATGCTGTTTATCTGTCAAATATTCATATAGTCATCACGCGACGCCGTCTGTCTCTTTTCGGTCAGGTGGCGCACCAGGACAACAACATTCTAACCCTCCCGCGTCAGCAGGTGGGCGATGGTGTGTCCCAATGTTTTATCCAGGCCCGTTAGAGGAGATCCTATATGGCGACAACCTGACGTCAACATTGTAGGGGATGGCATATTTTTAATCTTATAAGTAATACATTTATAACTAAGACCCCAAATAATATAACAATATGTTAGGTATGGGTGAATCATTGTAAAATAAATGCTTAAAAGTGCTTTTTATTAATAAATTTCATTATATGCCTATATGATTCGAACAGACCATTATACTGAAGAGAGAGAAAGAGAGGCCTTTTAAGCGGTCAACTGGCGTCTCTTCCAGTGATGGCCCCACTCGTCATCGTCCACCGCTCTCCGGTCAGTCGACCCCAATACTGTTCCTGTTATTAAGACAGACGACGAAGAAAAGCGACAACAATCGAAATTTTTCAAAGAAATCGACGAAGCGAAGAAGAGGAGAAACCTGTCAACGGAAATTCTAATCGATCGTCAGATTCCACTAAACACTCAATCAAACCTAAAACCTACGCAGTGGCGTCGCCAGGAATTTTGTGTTAGGAGAAGGGGCTGCAGTGCCAGATTCTTTACCCCAACCCCACACACACACACACACAACGGATTTTCGCGAATCTGGAAGGTTGTCTGAGGGCAGGTTGGGTGGGGGGGGGCATTTGCCGCCATTTACTCCCCCCGTGGCGACGCTATTTTTTTTAAACTTGCCCCTACAAAAAATAGAAAATCCCACAATTTGGGGGTGGATTAGTTCTCAAGAGTGGTCTACAGTCATGTGCAGTACATGATTAATTATCCAACACTGCTCACGCAACTGTAATTATTATTGTACGTCATAACTGTCTATTCTGCGCACATTGGAAGGCTTCGAACACCGGTAATCCACAGTCCTCATGGATTTGGTGAAGCCAAGTGATTGGTGGTCTGCCTCGTGGACGAATCCATCCTGACATCTTAATGTCTCTGTCTCGAAGTGGCGCTGCTAGTTGAAGTGCAGCTGAGGCAGGTACTGCTGGTGGGAGTCTTGTGACGTGCCCCCAAAGAGGAGTCGCGAATTGTACAATTAGTAGGAAAAACTTTCTTTTTGCTCGTCAGCCTTTTTACGGTTAAGGGCCCCAATCATGGACACACACCGGGCCCCAAAATAACGCTAAGCCAAACTAATTTTGAGTTTATAATTGTATTATTGTATTTTAGAGGCCTAATGAACTATTTTTATATAGCCGTAAGCATTGGGGCGTTACCAGCCGAACATTCCGAAAATCCTGACAAACAAATATAGGTCGTCGCTTATTTTTCCCTTACTTAAATTAGTTAGACCTACATAGTCAGTATATGAGGGCAGTTTTCAGTTGCTCCTTAGGCCTAATTCTTTCTTTTCCCTACCTTAGATCCGATTTCGGCGTCCATCATGGGCGTCCGCAGAAATTTATGAATGGGGTGGAAAACAAGGTCTTGTGACGAAAGAAACAAGTAATTTTACTTTTTTCATAACGCCTCAATTTTTCCATGGGGTGCAATTTCACCCCTTGCATCCCCTTCCGGATGCCCATGGCGCCCATCCATCCATCCGCAGAATAATAATACGGTATAAAAATTTTTGGTCGGCCGAGCATGTGACTCCTAGCCAGCCCCCGCCCTGGCTACCCACTGGCCGTAAGCGTAGCATAACCAAAGACACGGCATTTATTAAAGGGTTATGATCAGTGTGATCACCCGTGCTGGGTGGCACCCGTGCTGGGTGGCACCCGTGCTGGGTGGCACCCGTGCTGGCTGGCACCCGTGCTGGCTGGCACCCGTGCTTACACCCGTGCTGGCTGGCACCCGTGCTGGCTGGCACCCGTGCTGGCTGGCACCCGTGCTGGCTGGCACCCGTGCTGGCTGGCACCCGTGCTGGCTGGCACCCGTGATGGCTGGCACCCGTGCTGGCTGGCACTCGTGCTGGCTGGCACCCGTGCTGGCTGGCACCCGTGCTGGCTGGCACCCGTGCTGGCTGGCACCCGTGCTGGCTGGCACCCGTGCTGGCTGGCACCCGTGCTGGCTGGCACCCGTGATGGCTGGCACCCGTGCTGGCTGGCACTCGTGCTGGCTGGCACCCGTGCTGGCTGGCACCCGTGCTGGCTGGCACCCGTGCTGGCTGGCATCCGTGCTGGCACCGTGCTGGCATCCGTGCTGGCATCCGTGCTTTCTATGAAAAATTTTCGGGAGACCCAAAAATTCATGTTGATATTGCTCATATCATATGGGTATTGCTCATACCCGTAGTAGTAGTAGTAGCAGCAGCAGCAGCAGTAGTAGTAGTAGTAGTAGTTGTAGTAGTAGTAGTAGTAGTAGTAGTAGTAGTAGTAGTAGTAGTAGTAGTGCTCTTTGCTTACGGCACGGGTGCCAGCCAGCACGGGTGCCAGCCAGCACGGGTGCCAGCCAGCACGGGTGCCAGCCAGCACGGGTGCCAGCCAGCACGGGTGCCAGCCAGCACGGGTGCCAGCCAGCACGGGTGCAGCCAGCACGGGTGCCAGCCAGCACGGGTGCCAGCCAGCACGGGTGCCAGCCAGCACGGGTGCCAGCCAGCACGGGTGCCAGCCAGCACGGGTGCCAGCCAGCACGGGTGCCAGCCAGCACGGGTGCCAGCCAGCACGGGTGCCAGCCAGCACGGGTGCCAGCCAGCACGGGTGCCAGCCAGCACGGGTGCCACCCAGCACGGGTGCCAGCCAGCACGGGTGCCACCCAGCACGGGTGCCACCCAGCACGGGTGATCACACTGATCATAACCCTTTAATAAATGCCGTGTCTTTGGTTATTGCTAATTTGGAGTAGCCAGGGCGGGGGCTGGCTAAGGAGTCACATGCTCGGCCGACCAAAAATTTTTATACCGTATTATTATTCTGCGGATGGATGGATGGGCGCCATGGGCATCCGGAAGGGGATGCAATTGAGGCGTTATGAAAAAGTAAAATTTGTTTCTTTCGTCACAAGACCTTGTTTTCCACCCCATTCATAAATTTCTGCGGACGCCCATGATGGACGCCGAAATCGGATCTAAGGTAGGGAAAAGAAAGAATTAGGCCTAAGGAGCAACTGAAAACTGCCTCATATACTGACTATGTAGGTCTAACTAATTTAAGTAAGGGAAAAATAAGCGACGACCTATATTTGTTTGTCAGGATTTTCGGAATGTTCGGCTGGTAACGCCCCAATGCTTACGGCTATATAAAAATAATTCATTAGGCCTCTAAAATACAATAATACATTTATAAACTCAAAATTAGTTTGGCTTAGCGTTATTTTGGGGCCCGGTGTGTCCATGATTGGGGCCCCTTAACCGTAAAAGGCTGACGAGCAAAAAAAGAAAGTTTTTTCCTACTAATTGTACAATTCATGACTCCTCTTTGGGGCACGTCACAAGACTCCCACCAGCAGTACCTGCCTCAGCTGCACTTCAACTAGCAGCGCCACTTCACAGAGACATTAAGATGTCAGGATGGATTCGTCCACGAGGCAGACCACCAATCACTTGGCTTCACCAAATCCATGAGGACTGTGGATTACCGGTGTTCGAAGCCTTCCAATGTGCGCAGAATAGACAGTTATGACGTACAATAATAATTACAGTTGCGTGAGCAGTGTTGATAATTAATCATGTACTTAGACCACTCTTGAGAACTAATCCACCCCAAATTGTGGGATTTTCTATTTTTTGTAGGCAGCAAGTTTAAAAAAATAGCGTCGCCACGGGGAGTAAATGGCAACAAATGCCCCCACCCAACCTGCCCTCAGACAACCTTCCAGATTTTGTGTGTGTGTGTGTGTGGGGTTGTTGGGTAAAGAATCTGGCACTGCAGCCCCTTCTCCTAACACAAAATTCCTGGCGACACCACTGCGTAGGTTTTAGGTTTGATTGAGTGTTTAGTGGAATCTGACGATCGATTTTTCCTTGACAGGTTTCTCCTCTTCTTCGCTTCGTCGATTTCTTTGAAAAATTTCGATTGTTGTCGCTTTTTTCTTCGTCGTCTGTCTTAATAACAGGAACAGTATTGGGGTCGACTGACCGGAGAGCGGTGGACGATGACGAGTGGGGCCATCACTGGAAGAGACGCCAGTTGACCGCTTAAAAGGCCTCTCTTTCTCTCTCTTTTAGTATAATGGTCTGTTTTAATCATATAGGCATATAATGAAATTTATTAATAAAAAGCACTTTTAAGCATTTATTTTACAATGATTCACCCATACCTAACATATTGTTATATTATTTGGGGTCTTAGTTATAAATGTATTACTTATAAGATTAAAATATGCCATCCTTTTGACGTCAGGTTGTCGCCATATAGGATCTTCCCTCTAACGGGCCTGGATAAAACATTGGGACACACCATCGCCCACCTGCTGACGCGGGAGGGTTAGAATGTTGTTGTCCTTACCTGACCGAAAAGAGACAGACGGCGTCGCGTGATGACTATATGAATATTTGACAGATAAACAGCATTACATGCATATTATAAGGGGCGCAGACCCGTAGGTAGTCATGCCCCCTTTATTTAAATTATTACTAATTTGATATTAAAGCATATGGTCTAAATATACGTTCCGAATGACGTATATATAACCCTTATGCTAAAGATCCGAATTACGGATCTATAACCCTTATGCTAAAGATACGAATTACGTATCTATAACCCTTATGCTAAAGATACGAATTACGTATCTATAACCCCTATGCTAAAGATACGAATTACGTATCTATAACCCCTATGCTAAAGATACGAATTACGTATCTATAACCCCTATGCTAAAGATACGAATTACGTATCTCTAACCAGGGCGTAACGTTAAAGTCATTTCATTTATTTAATTAATGACAAGTTACGGGTTAAACATCGCATTTTAAGTCTTCGATGGTTTGTTTTCGACGTTTTATTAATTTTACTGGCTTGGTTAAAGCAAGATCTAAAATACTGTATTATCGTTCAATCGTGACGTTGTTTACGAGGCGCCTTTTTAGAATGTTGAAGATTGTTTTACTGATTAAGATTAATAATTGACCAACATTTATAAAGTAGAATTCGTTTTTTACGCGGAGTCATATGATTGATGCCTTCGTTTATTAAAACGTTCTGTAAAGGCATGTTGTTGTTGTTTCACTTTTCCTGCTGGTCTTTTTGTAGCGATTTTCGTCTCGAGTTCAGGGTCCCAGGTGCTGCCGAAATAACAGCAATGTTATGTCTGTTTTGAGTTACATATTTAGTTCTGGAACTGGATTGTGATTGCAGGATTTCTCGCCTCTGTTCTCTGTATTTGACTTTGGGTTAAAGTGGAGAATTACATGGTTTTGTGTTTTAAAATACTGTAACTCATAGGTATTTTTTATAATGATTCAACTTTTGTTGAGGTGATCTAATTTGTGACTTCAGATGACCGATAAGAAGGATACCGCTGTAATTCAACGTTTGGATGAAGCAGTTGTAAATCGCATTGCTGCAGGTGAAGTCATTCAGAGGCCAGCGAACGCTTTGAAGGAAATGATTGAGAACAGGTTATTGTTGTTAATACTGATGCAGAAAACAATTGTCGCGTTGACAGTTCAGAGATGTCAGAATTTTGTTGATTTTGAGATCCCGGAAAACAAAGAATATTTGAAACTGTCTTTGGGACACTTTGTTCAAGTTTGGCAAACATTTTGATTTGAAAACATTTGTTGGCTGTTTACCTGTGAAGCTCCAGAAAAGTTTTAGTCCCTTGACACAGTCTGGTGCCCAAGTTTCTGCAAACTTATGGATTAAACTTAAATTATGGACCAATTTTGTGTTGTGTATTTTAATATAAGTTCTTTATTATGGTGCTTAAAAGCCTCGATGCAGGAGCAACAAACATTCAGGTCACCATCAAAGAGGGAGGATTAAAGTATCTTCAGATCCAAGACAATGGATCAGGAATACAAGTATGCGTTTTTTTGGCTGCCTACTTTTGTATTTTGTTTATCTGCAAGTTATGGGAATTACCAATTTTTATGCACTGCTTTTGAAATTTAGTCCACTTTTTATTGCGATCCATTCTATGCATTTTAAAAACCAACTTTAAAATCAGTTACTCTATAAAAAACACAAGTACTCCATTTCCAAATGTTCCGATGTATTTTGATTTCAGAAAGAAGACATGGAAATTGTCTGTGAGCGTTTTACGACAAGTAAACTTAAAAAATTTGAAGATTTGGGATCAATTGTGACGTACGGTTTCCGAGGCGAGGCATTGGCCAGCATCAGTCATGTTGCACACATCGCGATAATCTCGCGCACACCTGATTCAAAGTGTGCATACAGGTATTGTTTGACTTGGATGTCAAATTGCTGCATATTGAATGCGCATAAATGCTAGTAAAACTTTCTGGTTTTTAGCTGGTTTCAAGTCTTTCATGTCTGGTTGCTTTGCTGGCTTCAGAATTTAAGACATTTGCTTTCAGAGGCTGTTATTCTGACGGCAAGCTGAAAGACCCAGTGAAGCCATGTGCGGGAAATATCGGTACACAGATAACGGTAAATGTCTTCGCTGTTAAATTGTTATTTTCTTTTTCATACTTCTTTTATTTCTCAGTCCGACACAGTAAATAAAGATAATTGCTAAAATAAATTCTGTTTAGATTTAGAAAATAGATTTTCTGATCATTTGACATTTTAGGTTGAAGACCTGTTTTACAACGTCATCACCAGGAGACGAGCGCTTAGAAGTCCCGCAGAAGAGTTCCAGAAGGTTGTGGATGTTGTCAGCAGGTAACACACTTCTGTAGCCATGTTGTTTTCTTTTCTATTTAGGCTTTGTAGCTTGATCATTTTTTTAGTTCAATTGGGTCAGTAAATAAGTGGATTGGGAACATAACTTATGTTGCACATTTTTTAAATTTAGGTATGCGATACACAACTCTGGTGTTGGATTTACACTGAAGAAAGTAAGTGTTTAGGTGTTTGGAAAGATTTCAGCTGGAATATTCTAAGAAGTTTAGCACTGTATTTATTGTCCTTCTATGCTTTAGATGAATGAAATTTATTTCACTTTGCAAAAAATTTGCATTGAAAGTTATGTGCTTTAATGAATTGACTTTAGAGATTATGTTCGTTTCACTCTGTGTAGAATGTTACTTTGCCTGGGAGTTTACCATTTGCCAAAAGAATTCTGAGTTACCCAATTGAAAGAATGTGTGGTTATTGTACATTGATGTCATTTTAAAATAATGAAGTTAGGGTGAAATTAAAGCAACTGGGCCTTGTTTTCTTATCTACAGCAAGGTGACGCCAGCACTGAGGTTAAAACACCAATCAGCTCGACTCAGATCGATAACATACGTACGATCTATGGCCCACCGATTGCAAGGTACATGGTTTCAACTGGTGATAGGCGGCTCTGTAGAAGTTTGTCATGTAGATTTTCTTTGTATGATGCACTGCGGCAGCACCTTAATGCCAGACATAAAGTAGACAAAGCATTGCTTCAGAATTACATTGGTCATTATTGTCATTATTTATGTGGATGGAAATTAGATCTGTTTTTCTGAGAAGAGTTTTGATTGAATTGCAACAGATTTGATTTGAATCTAAAATCTTTTGTAGAGAGCTTTTAGAAGTCGGTCGTGAGGACGAACGACTGTCCTTTAAGCTTCGTGGTCTCATTTCAAATGCTAATTACTCTACAAAGAAGTTTACACTGCTCTTATTTATTAATCGTAAGCACAAATTCTCAAAGCATTCTCAATATCTTTGGACTAATGTGGGGTGGAACTGCTTTATAGAACGAACAGTTTTCTTCGAGTGGATTTTTTTAGGTATTATTTTGTATTTATGATTTTTCTCCAGTTTCGCTTGTAAATGTCTTGTGATTGAGCATTTTTATTAATGAGTTTAAAGATTTTAATGTTAAATTGCATTTTAGTCTAATGAAACATTCTCATAATGAAGTGTTTTGTTTTAGATCGTTTGGTTGAGTCGTCGTCTCTTCGCAAAGCGATCGAAATGGTTTACGCCACTTACCTTCCTAAGAATACCCATCCGTTTATATACCTCAGGTGTTGTATTCACCTTCATACAACTTTAGGCTTTCTGCTTTTAAGCTACATTTCTGGAGTTAATTGCTGCAAGAAATTGACTTAAATGCACTCTTTTGCACTCACAGTCAAACCTCCATAGCGTCACTCCTCTTAGCTTCATTCTCAATTTGATATTGCAGTGTTTCTGAAATTCTGGCATCATTGTTGCATTTGAACTGCATTGATTCCTGTTCGTAACGTCACACATATTGCTTAGCTCCTTAGGGTATGACAGTGGCTAGGTTCAACTGTGATAGCTCCTAAGGGTATGACAGTGGCTAGGTTCAACTGTGATCTTGGGCATATATTGAAATTTGTTTAAGCTTAGAGATTGCTCCTCAGAATATCGATGTCAACGTTCATCCGACGAAGCACGAAGTTCGTTTTCTCCACGAAGACGAAATCATCGACGAAATCCAACGGACGGTCGACCAGAAACTGCTCGAAGTGAATGCGTCACGGACGTATTACACGCAGGTACACTGTTGAGACTGTTTCACTTGTTGCTTATACTTACAGGGTGGAAGGTTCCTTTCATTTGACGTGCATAACAGGCCTCTGTTTTGCATTGCTTTTAAGCAGTAAAGGCGGCTAACTTGCCAAAGTGTTAAAACCTCTGATGTAACTTTTCTCAAGTTTCTGCAGTGTGAGAGTTTTGACTATTTTGTGTTTGTTATATCTGACGCAGTCTCTAATCCAGACAGGAAGTTTGGCGTCTAAATTGGAAGAGAACGAGAGAAAGGACTCGAAAGTTGAAGGCAAGGGACGGACACCTCTTTAATTTTGTGTATTTGCTTTATTTCATTATTTATTTATCTCTTAATTTAGCTTTTATTTTAGTTGATTTGTGGATTTATTTTGTTTTTGACAGATCAGAACAAACCTTACGCCCACCAACTTGTTCGTACCGACAGCCGTGCAAGAAAAATGGATGAGTTTTTAAATTTGCCGTCGAGTTCTTCGCTGCAGAGAAGTGAGAGTGGTTCAACTGGCCAATCCGATGTGATTCCTTCCACGTCTGCAGCGGCTTCATCTCATGCAACTAACATTACTGTAGATGACTCTAGCAATGTGTAAATATGTAAATTTTTATATTACAGTGTAATCCAATTTTATACTTTGTTACAGGGGATATGTCTCTGATGTCTTTTAAAATTTGTGGGATTATGTTGTATGGAGCTTAATCCACTGGACCTAAGATGATTCCATTTTGAATGGATTTGACTATATTGTTATTTATTCTAATTTATAATACAAAATCATTTATGGAAATTAATTGTGAAGATAATGCAGATGCTCTGTTATTTCTTAAAAGCTTTTGAAGAAGAATAGTTTTTGATTTCTGTTTCCAAGACACGGGGAGATATTTTGTAACTTTCTCTGTTGTTTTGATTGAAGTCTGCCATTTTTTTCAGCTCATCAGAAAGAAAGTCAAAATCGGCGAAAAAGTCTGACCCGGTCGCCCATCATCAGATCAAACTGACGAGCGTTGTTCAGCTGCAGAAGGAAATTGAGAAGAACAGTGACGCGGGTGAGAGACATTGCGGTGTTCATGTAATTTCCCAGTTGAATTCTCATGTCCTTTTGAGGTGATTTTTGCCGTTATACGACCTGTGCTTACTATTGGTTCCAATGGATTGAGAGTTTATGTTGAATTATTAGGAACAAGAGAGCTTTTACAGAACCACACGTTTGTCGGTTGCATCGATCGCCAATGGACTCTCATTCAACATCAGACTCAGCTGTACATGTGCAACATCACTAAGCTAAGGTCAGCTGTACTTACATCAGATTTCATTTTATGCATGAATTTCAGTAACTTATTATGTAATTTAATGTAATTTAATGTAACAAAGGGTGATAATGTGAGATAATGGTCAGTGTTTTGCTGCTGCAGTCTGCTTTGCTTATCGATTTAAGACTATTTATTTTGGCGAATTTCTTTCAGCAAGGAGTTGTTCTACCAAATTCTGATGTTTGACTTTGGGAACCTTGGTCTTATGAAGCTCTCGGTAAGCTTAGCTATCGTTCTTGTAGTTCTAAGTCTTGTATTGCCACTTGATATGTGAGAACCAGGAGAAACATAGAAACATAAATAGAAACACTCATGCCCACTCGGTGACTTCACTAAGTTTGTCTGATGTCTGTTGCAATCTCATGTAATCTGTGTATCAAGACTTTGTCTAATCATAATTTAAATATGCAGGCAATAGAGTTTCCAGTGGCTGTTTATATAGATTGCTAGTAAAGTCAAACCCACATAATGGCAGAAAGTGTAATTACAAAGCCTTCTTGAATCAACACAATTGAGTATTTTCCATCTATTTCTATTTGAAATAGTAACAAAGTAAGAATTCTTCAAGTGAGTGGTTTTCATCAAGTGCTTGTACAGAATGTGGTAGAGACGCCCCTGAGGATAGTCAGGTGTCCTGTTTGAGGCAGTTGTGATGTATTGGTCGTCTGTTTGTTGAGCAGGAGAAGGCTTCTTTGTATGAATTGGCGATGCTTGCATTGGAAAGCCCGGCAAGTGGCTGGACGCCGGACGATGGACCAAAGCACGACCTCGCGACATATGTCGTGTCACTTTTGACGTCGAAAGCAGAAATGCTATCCGATTACTTCTCTCTTGAAATTGACAAAGTCAGTTCGGATGTTGAGTTTTGTTTTTGTAAATGATCTTAGCTGGGATGTATATGCAGCTGTTTAGAGCAGCCAGACCCTCATATTAGCAATCCTCTTTGCCTCGCATTCTTAATGTCTCATTATGTCTGATTGTCTGTCACTGTTGATGCCATTTATTTGTCTCAGTAGTCGTTTGATTGTGACTTTACTTAGGTGTGATTATACTTTGAGTAGATTTAAAAAGATTGGCTTGGTGCTGTGAATATCGGCCTTTATAATTAGTTGTTGGCAGAGAGACTGTTCTTTCGTTTTGTATTTGTCTCTTTGTAGGATGGATGTCTTTGCAGTCTCCCGCTTCTGCTGGAGAAATATGTTCCAAACGTCGAAACTCTTCCGATGTTTATCTTGCGACTTGCCACTGAGGTTTGTCTTTGGAATAAGCTGTCAGTTCTAATGCTGGTCCAATGCGTATGTTGTCATCTCAAGTAAGAGCAGGTGGGATGAGCCCTATGCTTTGTTTTGTGACAGGTGGATTGGGAAGTAGAAAAAAATTGCTTCGAAACGTTTGCTCGAGAGACAAGCGAATTTTTTGCGATGAAGAAAACCTTGACAACCGAACAGGCAGATGTTAGTTTATTCTTGTTGTAGTCGTTAAATTTTATGTTGTCCTGTGGCTGTTACTTCACTGGTTTGCCTCTTACTTGACTAAAAATAGTCTACTTTATTGCACTCTGCTAAGTTTTTTTATATCGTAAAAGTGTGTACTTTGCCTTTGAAACCCAGATTCAGATGAAGATTTAAGTTTCCGTTGATACGTTTTTTTAAACGAGTCCTCCTTTGTGCATCCATTCTCTGCTGAAACTCTTTCGTGTTGTATTCTTGTGTTGAGTTGAGTGTTGCCAGTTTCTCAGTCAGTGTTATTTATGTTTTTTCCAACGTTTCCAGTTTTGCTGATTGATTTATTACATTTGTGTGTCGAGTGTAGTCAGGATTTTTATTTGTGGATGCCGTCAGACAACAATATTGTGTATTGCTTCTTGTCAGGCTATTAAATAATAAAAATATTTTTGGACTTGCTTTGTGAGGGAATGCTGAGGAAACATGTTAGCAACATCTGCAGCAAATATACATTTCTGTTAGTTTAGTAATATATAGTAATATTCGTCTTTGGACTGCCAACCCATTACGCAGTTCTCTTACCCGTGTAACTGTATTTTGAACTGAGCACTGTCAAGTGAATTTATACGTGTACAATTTGTATTGAGTGAATTGTTTAATTAATGCAGTTTGATGATGAGTCTATGACGTCATGGCAGTGGATGGTTGAGTTTGCGATTTTTCCAGCGGTTCGTTCCATGATGCTGCCACCGAAGAGAGTAACTGAAGATGGAACTCTGTTGCAGATAGCCTGTCTGCCTGACCTATACAAAGTCTTTGAAAGATGTTGAATAGATGTTCGGCATATTTAAAGATGACTGAAAGATCTGTTACTGTTTTTAGTTTTGTTTGTTGTTTTCAAAATCTGTTTGTAACGTTTAGGCGTAGTATAGATGGTGCATATCGGTGCAGTGGAAGTGGTCTTCAGCCTGTGAATAGAGGTCCACAAATCAAAATTTCATCCAACCATGACTTGGCATTCCTCGATCTCATCCAGGGTTGAAGGTTCGTAGACTGTTTCCAAACACAGAACATTGAGTTTATGCGGTGGGGCCCATCCATATAGTACATACGCACTGAGGGAGGAGGGAGGGTCGGATTTTGGAGACTTTCTAAGTACGCTGTGTGCAACGGGGGAGGGGAGGTGGAATTATGACTTGCGTACGTAATATATGGATGAACCCTTATTCAAATTTTATTCGTTTAATTCGCTTGCCATGCTGGTTGACAGTGGCGTAGCGAGGGTATCCGGCGCCCGGAGGCATGTGTCCCCCTCGCTACGCCTCTGCTGGTTGAGCCTGGTTCACCGAAAATGAAGGAATGACGGGGTGATGGCTGAGTGATTGAATGAAGGAATGACAGACTGACTTATTTTCCGACCTCTTATATGTTGCTGGTGGTGAACTTAGATCCAACATATTAACCAGAAGTCTAGACTTCTACCGTTATTAGATCGTAGACCTTTCAGAGGCCTTGTGTAGAGGACGCGTCGTTAGCCGAGTCTACACTTTGGCCTCGTTATCGCGTTCATCTGGAGCGGTGATGCTCCTCGGTGTCTTGGACCTTGTTGCGTCGTAAACCGGGAGGACTTGCTCCCCTGTTTATGCGTGTGATGTAATCCGGGTTTTTAGTGAGTACACGTGGACCAACTGTGACGGGCGGGTACTGGTTTTATGCAAACAGTACTTCTTGCATTGGCCGCGGCTGGAGCATCGCCTTTCGGCTACAAATGAACTGGCGGGATCGTTAACATGGCGTTTGTTTTATGGACACGATTTTTCGTTGATAGTTTATCCGCGATCCAGTTTAAGACGGCGTCGAAATAAGGCCAAATGGCTGACGACTGATAACAATTCTATCGGAGCGCTTTCAAGGTCTTAATGATATTCCCTCCCGGTAGATAAAAAGACGTGTAAGTCTACTACAAAGTAGGCTCTGTACCTAGGGTGCGATTTGTAACCTGGAGCAGTGGGGGAGGCATATCGAACTTGGAGGATGTACACTGTAGTTGTTTGGGGAAATGTAGCAGTGAGGGGATGTAGTTGGGCAGTGGGAGTCAGTGGCGTATTGGGGAGGGGGTATGCCCTTGATCCATAGCGTACCCCTTTGGTCATTCCCTTCGGTTGCACCGCAAAATATTTTAAATTTTGTTTTAGGGGCAATTTGCTTCATAACTTAATTTGTGCAATTAGTAAAACATGTGGTAAAGTGAAGGAAACTTTAAGAAAGTATGCACTCAATAGGTGGATTTTATTAAAGGCTAGGGTAGGCTTAAGCCTACCCAACTAATCCCACCAAAACAAAAAATTGTTTTTTCCATCAACACCAGGTCTGTCGCGTGCTGGATGGCACCCCAGACCCCCATGCTAGCCTATACCCAAATATTAAACGCTAAATCCGCCTATGATGCGCTCCATAATTAATAAATGTTTCGTTACTGCGTCGTTACAAATTGCAATCGGCTTTCGTCTGTTAAACAATTCTGGAGCAAAAAATTGAGGTAATTAAGGGGCTGTCCATTAATTACGTCAACAATTTAGGGGAAGGGGTCTGAAAAAGTTTGACAGTTGTTGACAGGGGGTCAAGAGCAGTTGACGTTAACAATTTCACTTTCTACAAATAATCAAAAATAGGAAATTTCATGGAATGCTACTTATTTCAATGGAAAAATGCATGGAAAAAGGTCATCACCACCACATTTTGACACTCGAGCAAAAAAGGGAAAAATGGTCACCACAAAAATAATAACCTTGTTATTGGGACCTGTCACTGATCTTGGGGGGTCAAAAGTTTTTGACGTAATTATGGGGGGGGGTTAAGTGAAAGTTGACAGTTGTTGACAAAGGGGGGGGGTCAAAATTGCCCAGAAATTGTTGACATAATTAATGGACAGCCCCTTACCCCTTTAAGCCTTTCTAAATACGCCCATGGTGGGAGTTGGGCAGTGGGGGAGGGGGAAATTCCCCCTACAAATCGCGCCCTGTCTGTACCTTGAAGTCAAGTAGCCACTGTTAATTAATAGTAGCCACTGTTAATTAATGCGTAGATATTGGAACAAACGGTGCTCGTTTGTCAGTGTTTTAGCAGGAGTTGCTTTAATTGATTTAGGATAAGTAAAACATTGCACAACTTCTCGAAGCCTCCTAAATAGCCGAAGCAATTTTCAAATGGCATCGATGTATTGCTGCCAGTGGCGTAACGTGGGTGGGTGGGGGGACGAGGGAGACAATTTTCAGAAAGCGCCCCGGAAGAAGGACCCCCCGAAGAGTGGTTGCAACTTACTAAACAATGATTTCTTTTTACAGTTTACTTCTATTTCAATATTACTGCTACAAAATGAGTAATTATTGAATTAGGGAGTAAACCTTCTTTTAGAACGGTGTAATCTATGTTAGCCTATAGGGGCCCCATATCCTATAGGGACCTCCATATTAAGGATGCCTCTGGGCCCCCGAAAGTCATGCTATAGGTCACTGATTGCCGTAGCTAGTTGTATAATTGCCCAACATTTGTTTAACTGGTAGAAAACTAGTTGTGCGGTTAATAGGACACAGTGCAGTCCCTGGACATCGGACAAGGAGGGACGGGTGGCTATAGAGGCCTCCTTGGTCGACGTCCAATGGACGGTCGTCCGATGGAGACAACTTTGGCTTTTTAGCTGTCTTGGTCGCTGACATTTGGGGTGCGAGTAGCCCAATCCCAGGGCGCATTGAAAATTCTATCGTCTCCCTCTGTGGGTCTCATCATCATCATCATCATCATCTTCTTCTTCTTCTTCTTCTTCGTCTCCTTGTTCCTTCATGGACTGAAGTTAAGGTGACAGCATGAATTTCTTTCCTCCAACCATGTCGATCCTCTGTCTTCTCGACTGCTGCTGGCATTTTCATTCCTGTCCACTCTTCCACGTCATCCGCCCATCGTCCCCTGTGGGTCTAACGTCAGGTAAACGACAGATTTTGCAAAAGGGAAATGACTACAACCCGTAATTATTAGCGTAAACATGAGAGTGCGCTGGGCCTCTCACCCACCCCACCCACACACACACACACACATTATTCGGGCTTGGGTCGGTGAGGAGATTTTGTGCAAAACCCGATGACAACAGTTTGATCTTGACTGTGGGTGATTGACGAAGGAACCTATTCATCCAGGTGTACTTGTATTACAGAATTCGGTCACTCTGTTAAAATATTCATAAAATCTTGTACAATGCTTCAAGTTCCGATCGCATATCTAGGCATATAGGCCTATGCAGGATTCGAATCTGATAGCCTACCACCGAAAATTCCTTAGCATCTGGGGGGCGGGGCTCACGACTCTTCAACTCCCCCAGTGTAATCGGGCAAAGTTGGTCTGTGTAAGTGTCGGCGCCCCTATTCAAGAACCCTGGCTACGCCACTAGTAGCTTAATTCTATTCTATTTTACTAAAGGCGCCTAAAAATCTAGGCATTGACACAATCAGTTCTAATTAAACAAATGGCCCATAGGCAGTGGGCCACCCAGTGGCGTGCAAAGAGTGGTTGGAGGACGCGCCAAATTTAATTTGGATGCGCCCCCCCCGCCACCTCAGGTGTTAACGAGCAAAAAAGGTCGTCGAGTCAATTTGATGCCAGGGGCCACCGCCCCCTGAACGGTACTGCCTATAGGGCCTGCCTAACTACTTAGTCTAGTACTCTAGTACGTAATAGCCTCTAGGCCTAAGGTTTATAGACAATATATTTATTTAATAATTAAACGTCGTTACACAAACGCTGGGCAGTCTGAAATGAGTATTTAATGATGATTTAGATCTATAACCATATTCCTCTAAAAACAATCTAGTAATAGTTATTAGGAGTCACTGTTTAAAATACATGTAGATGTTTCCGACAAATCACATTCTTATCACAGATCGAGATTGTCCTACACTCTTTTATATAGAGGCCTTTGTAGATAGACCTACGTCCCTTAATTAAATGAAGTGTCGTCAATAAAACAATGCAGTTCAGTCTGATTGGTTGGTTCAGTTATCGAAAATCATGGCCAATTATTACTTCCAAAGCAGACATAATAATGATTGCGAATTTCCAGACAAAAGAGAAACCAACAGACATTTTTCCAGGAGGGGGCAAAACACATTTTAGCACAATGGTCACAGTTAATATTTTAGCAAGGTTTTCAGATTTCACTGTGAAATATTGATGTTAGCATTTTCCAGGGGTCAAGTACCCCTCTTGCCCTAATATGCGGACGCCCAAGAGCGCACAATAATTATTGATGAGCTGACTTGATTTAAAGAAATACAGGACATGAGAGATCCTACTAAACCACTTTAGCTCAATTACCAGCAGCAGCAGCAGCAGCAGCAGCAGTAGTAGTAGTAGTAGTAGTAGTAGTAGTAGTAGTAGTAGTAGTAGTAGTTATATAGTGCATACATAGTCCAAGCCATAGGCGTCAATCCCGTGAGGGTCCTGGGTTCCGGACCCTCACAAAATGTGGTTGTGAGGTCCATAAGGCATTGGAATCTCACAAAAATCTGAATAAATCTATATTGTACCATTGTACGATTATTTGATAAATTGTTGTGCTGGATAGATAATGATCATAATACACGTAGACATGATCAGCAAATGGTATTTTGGAGGATTACTAAGTAATAAGCCCTGTGTGAGAGATTGACGCCGCTGGTCCAAGCGTCCACCAGTGTTGGAGTTGCCTGGGGGGGTTGGGGGTTGAACCCCCAGCTAACTTTGCAACCCTCCCAAAAATCGCATATCGGGTACATGCAGTTTCTTTCATTCATTGAATTTCAGTCCTCACCCCCCCCCCCCGCTCAAATTTCACAACTCCAACACTGGCGTCCACAGTCCTGAGCTTTGAGAATTTAAAATAGTTGGGGCATAGAATGTAACCTTGAAGTTCAGCAAAATAAAAGAATCTTCGAAGATGTTGAAATCTCCATGTCTTTTTTCCGCAACCAAAGTGGAGTCTCCATCGGCGATTAAATAGAGTAGACGCAGCATGAAGCCCGGCCATTGAGTGTCCCACAGACCAACGGCATCACTACAGGCAGCCGCACTGTTTGACCACCATCCCTGGCAGAGACGTATGGATGTACCCGGGTGACTTGTCGTTCAGGTGGATGATGGACAGGGGGGCCACTTCGGTGGCGGCGCAACAGGTGTCTGCAGTCGAAGAAGACGCCGTCGCCGCCTGTGACTGGACGGCGGTTCTCGCCGGCGACTGGTAGAAGAACTGGCTGCATCTCCCGGAGCAATAGAAGGCTTCGTATCGCTTCGGGACCATGATCCAGTCCCACCGGAACTCCTCGAAGTCGATGGTCAGCGGATATCGGCAGCAGCGCTGTTCCACGCTGTTCTCGTTACAGTCCATCCCCGCCGCCGCCGCCGCCGCCGCCGACGGAACGCGCCTGCCGCCCGCCGGGAGATCCGACCATCGGTTTCACGCGCAGATCGATAAACGGGCGCTAGATAAATGCAGCAAACGGAGACTTCGATTCTTTAGTACCATTCGTATTAAGCATATATTATTCAGTTTTAAAATTCTGAGATTTCTCTGCACTTTTTAAAACAGATTTACAATAGAACTTCGTTATAGCGTACTTAGGCCGCCGACGCACCAATGCATGGCACCTAAAACAAGAAGAAGAGGGTCTGTAAATAATAATTATTGATTACGTTATATCCGAGGTAGGGGCCTACGTTATATCCAATACCTTCGAATACGGCGACGCGTCATGCAGAACCGTACATTTTGCGGTGCGTTATAACCGAGTCCTTTATAACGAAGTTCTACTGTATAAGCCTATATTCAAATACGCACGCTAACAAACTTCAACATAAAATCTACTAATACTACTAATCTACTTCTACTTCTGCTACTATTCTACTACTATACGGCTGCTACTGATAATACTATAGGCATTCCTTTTTTACATGAAACCCCATAAAATTATCTATTTGGCCCCGGGTATCCACTCCAGATGAGGGTATCCAAACTCAGCGACCTTTTTGCACGTTGACACCTACGACCGAGGTGGCGGGGGTCATCCACATTTACTTTGTCCCCGGGCATCCGCCACTGCATGGCAGAGGACGACTGACTGACCAGTGTTTCCTCTTGTGAGTCCATCGGCTGGACAATGGCCGTCGGGTGCTGACCGTGGGCGTCCGAAGTGACGATCGTGACGCCAACGTTGCCATTCGGTTGACTGATCCACGACTGAACGAGGGACTTGACGTCGATCGTGACCCATCCGCCGCCGATCCCTCCTCTGCTGCTGCTTCCCTGGATTCTCTTCCGCCGGTAGATGACCGGGTCCGAGTAGCGGACGTTCTTCCGGACGACGAGACGGAGGGAGGAGGAGGAGGAGGAGGAGGAGGAGGAGGAGCGGACGCTGTGGTCGGTCGCGCGCAGGTAAACTCCGAGAGTGGCGTTTATCACCTGACTGGACTCCGTCAGATCATCGGGGAATTTGAAATAGCAGGCGGTTGAAGCATTGAAGCCAGCCACTGGAACTGAAATATTGCACACACATGTCCCATTAAACAATATACACAGGCTGTATGATGTATAAAATGGCATGAGTCTATTTTAGCATACATTTGCATCGTGGTCTAAATATGGTAACTTATACAGTAGAACTTCGTTATAACGTACTTAGAGGGTCTGTAAAATCTCGTGCATTATGCCCTAGGTACGTTGTATACCCATTACCATCCATTATTGTAGCGCAATCGCAACAAATGGGGCGGTACGTTATAACCGAGTCCAGTATATCGAGGTTCTACTGTAGTCCTTGCTAGTTTTATATTTGTATCAATCGACCGATTGGTATAACATAAGCATAGATCTACAAATAGTCCAAAATAGACCTTCTTGTTTTCAGCACAGGAGAAATCCTACTAAATCACATAGGCCTAAAGCCAGATTATATTAGTTTTTCTGCTGAGCTTAGTTTACGGCCTGTTGAATTATAGTTAGGCGTTGTGGCTGATGTGCCTATGAGCTTACCTGCTCTTGACTGTACAATGACAATGACTGGACCGGCGCTTTCCTCTTCGTCGTCGTCATCATCATCGTTTGCATTCGTCGTCTGACTTTCCTCCGAATCGCTCAAGTTCAGTATCTGTCTCATCGTCCTCAGTTGACGTCCGTTGACAGTTACATTCGGCGCCGACTCCATTCGCAGTTTCTTCAGGATCTCATCTCTTATGGTGTTCACCCTCCGCACCCTCACCACGTCCAGGTCACTCGCGTTGACCGCCGCCGCCGCCGCCGCCGCCGTCGCCGGGGCGGACGGCGGACTCCTCCGCTGGGGGGCCCGACGGGGAGGATCGTCGACCAAGCGAGGAGGAGGAGGAGGAGGAGGTCCAGACGGAGTGGACAAGCACCTGAGGACGACGGACGTCAGGACAAAGAGCAGGACGAACGCAAGACGACAGACGCGCTTCGGAGTCGATCGGTGGCGACACCTGTCGACGACGGAAGACGGATTTCGATCCATGTTAAAGGGTATTTCCGTGTTAATTCGTCGCGTGTGTGCGCTGCGTCGATTGAAAGCCGTTCGTTGTTGTTGTTGTTGTTGTTGTTGTTGTTGTTGTTACTTCTGTTGTCCGAAGAGAGAGCTTCGCGTGTTGTCTGTCTTCTTTGTCTTAAATCGGATGAAGGAAAAGTTATCGGAGCCTCGGGGTGGAGGGGGTGGAGGGGGGCTAAAAGCTGTTCGTAACAGCAGCGACGCTTAAAGACTCGATGCAGACCAAGTATTCTATTCAGGCTCCAAGTCCAATACATTAAAACTTTTTTACCAGCATACTAGACCAGCGGCGTATACAGGCAGGGTAATTCCAGACTAGGGACATGTCACCTATAGGCTACACGGGGAACGTGGCCACACTTTAACCGGTGGTCTGGTTCGATCCCGGTGTTTGGAAGGGCGTCACAAGCTTCCCACCAGCGAGATCCAGGACCCAACCACAACCACGCTAATCCAGGAGCAAATTAGGATCAAATCTTGATCTTTGGCGCAAATTTGCAGACTAAATGGTAACTTAGCCACGACCATACTAACTCCACCCCACCCCATAAATCCTATCATCGATGTTACACGAATCGCACAATTAATCTAGACACAAATAGGGGGTGGTTCCCTGTTTCTTTGGGCGCAAACCTTGCCCGAAAGTTGGTTAAGTCATATAATTACTTACTTTGTCTCAGCAAAATGTGTAGTAATGATGGTAATATAGGCCTACGTTATATTGACTAAATCCCTCTGGTGGCAGATACATTCATTACATGGGCGCCCGCACATTGGGGCAGGCGGGGGCACTTGCCCCTCCTGGAAAATATAAAATGCCAACATGTTCCATTGAAATTTGAAAACCTTGCTAAAATATTAACCGTAACCATTGTGTTAAAATGTGTTTTGCCCACTCTTGAAAAAATTTATGTGGCATAATAGCATAATGTGACCATTATGTTTTGCCCCTCCTGGAAAAATTTATGTGGGCGCGCATGATTCGTTAATAATGCCGTCGGTGGCTTATAGCCAGGGTTTGAGACTAGGGTGGGTTCCTTCATTTCTACAGGCGAGCTTGGTCAAAACCGAATAGGAGGCTTGGGAAAGCGCCTCGAGCTCCTACGGCGGGGGGGGCGGCCCCGGTCCAAATTTTTCATTCATCTCGTCTAGGAATCTTTTATTGGTGGACATTTTAGTTATTCAACTGCATTCGATAGGTGGCACTAACCAAAGCGGATGGCGTGATACTTGTTAAGTAATAGCGTCTGACAGAGTTGGTCCCCTTTATGTTTTGGTTTAAGTTATGCTTTGCTATCGAGATAATTTATATAGCGCCGTAGTTAAGTGTATCGAAATGTAGGCATCTCATCCATGTCTAATACGCCAGTCTTGGATGTCTAACCCAGTGTTAGACTATTTTACAAGAAGCAGTGGGGATAGGGGTGGGGAGGTAGGGGGCTGGTTCCTGTCCACAATTTTCAGTCATTACTCGTATTCATTTCGCATACTGCGTGGGGAGGGCCTAACCTTCACACACTTCGGCAGATCCTAGTTTCAACGCAGTTGAGCTGATGAAACTATACTTGTCAATGATCGCGCGTCTTGTGAACGAGAGAAACACAGCAGAGACCTACAATTGCGAATCCTTCGTCGATGGGAAATTCTCTCGCCCTGCGTCGCCGGTTCCCAAGAGAACTTGCGCCGTTTCTGATTAGGACAGGCTGCGACCTGCCACCAAATGCGGTGTTTGAGAGTCAAGCCGGTGGGTGGAGTGGGGAGAGTCAGGCAAGCGGGCGACTTTTAATTGCTTCGTTATGCTAAATAAGTTTGTTAAACAAGTTAATGACAACATTAAACGTCTCCCATTGCTACGTAGAGTGGACAAGTGGGTGGGGGTGGGGGTCAGTAACCCGGTGACCAGGACATTGCCCTCTTCCCTCTACGAATACCACGCTGCTAAGCCACGTTTCCCCCCTGTAGCCCATCTCTGACTGTTAACCAAGCGCAAGGACCGGCGCGTGGGGCCTGCGGCCGAAGGGGTCCCCCGGTCTCAGATATTCAAGGGGTCCAGTTTATATAGTCGAGTATTTTAAGTTGAAGACAAGTTTAACCCCTTAACCGTGTATTTAACTGTAACTCACAGTAAAATGAACGGATATATCCGGGATACCCAGTTAAGGGGTTAATAAATGATTGTTGTGACACAATCAATGCGTTTTGTGTACATCTTCAAAGACAGTGTTCTCATTAGGGTTAGGTCAGGTCTTCGTACTCCAGCTGTGTCCAGCTATCGACTTATCCGTCCGCGACAGTTCTCTGAAAGTCCTGCTCCCAATATCAATCGGGAATTCCTCAGTTTTTCCATTGAGGAAGAGCCGCGTATTATGATATCTGGTTCTTTATAACCATCCACCATCATCCTCACTGGTCTGCAGTTGAAAAAATCTTTGACCGGTCTTACCCGCCGCCATTGTTATTTGTCCAGTCCATTTCATTTTTCTCTTTCAAATTACGTCAATGATTTAATGGGGTTCCAATGTTCTCTCTCTCTTTCACAAATGCCTTCATTGGTTTTATGTTTTTTAGACAAGCAAAAGATCCTTGGGATGTAGGATTTTCCTGTTTCTTTCTTGTGATTGTGAATTTTAAAAATTTCATGTTGCACTTCTGGAGTAGAGAAGTTTTTATCATAATGTACAACACGTACTATAGAGCCTATACACAGTATCAGACGTCATAGTCTCATTGAGTCTAGCTTTTGACAGAGAAATTCAAATTCTATTGCAATTTTATGGTCCAATACATGTTTCAATTATCGATTATTTATTTATGAGTATTGTCATCTTACACCGGCCTACCTGCTATCTGCAAAAGTCTCTTCAATAGAAGATGATCGTCTAAACATCGTAGTTATGCAAATCCATGGAAAATGACATTTTTATAGACAAATCGCCATCATCAACTTGATTTCGGACGAGTTATATATCAAATCTCAGAAGAATGGAGATATTTTAAACCATTTTGAATAATTCCTTTGACAACTGGGAAAACCATTGTTTAATCTGAAACACTGAAACGTAGCCTATACGCCAATCCTGAACTAGGAACATGTAGCTATTCTGTTTGTTCATCAGTATGCCATCGTTGTCTGACACAACGGGGATCTTCTGCTCGGACCTTTGATCCCAGAGGCTGGGGACCCATCCGCTCAGTCCAACTGCTGTCAGCCAGATGCTGTGAATAACGAACTCATTAATTAACGCAATGCAGATTGAAATGACTCCCCTCAGAAGTCAGTCTGGCGCGAAAAACTTCGTTAATTAACGCGTTAATATTAACAGAGGTCCATCTTAAACGACCGTAATTGGATCGAATGGCGATCGAGTAAACTCAGTTCTTCCAAACATCTGGGCGGTCCGATTTTAATTGACCGAATTGCAAAATATACAATCGCCGATTGGATTTTTGACAAATAGCGCATAGTCCTAAAAGGCCAGAATCGTATAGGACCTATATCTGGGTGATTTTAGTTCACAGCGATCAGCTGCTTTTGGTGTCTGTGCTGTCAGAGTCTACTATATACGCTGTATACTTTGTACAACTATTGTAGTTGCGGGTGACCCAGCGCAGAGCAAAGATCGCACTGCTGCTGCTGCTGCTGCTGCTGCTGCCGCCGCCGCTGCTGCCCGCTGGCACAAAACGCGTCAATCATTGAAGAGGCGATGGGAAAATCCACGTTTAATAATTGCAGTTATTCAAAAAGAAAAAGCGACACCCAAAGTTCCAAGCCGATTGAGTACCTCGAGGTCAAAAGTGAAGAGGTCAGAGATATTCAAACTGTGTGCGGTTCACAACCACTCACGACGCTCGCTCAGCATTCGTTTTTTTCCGAACCTTCGTTTACTCGACATTGTTTGACAAATGGAGCGGAGGCCGTAAAGGTCAAGCACCTCCATAGGCCTACGAATCGCAGGCCTAGGCTCAATAGAATTTGGCAACAGGAGAATCGAAAATCAAAGAGAAATATCAAAATTTTGTTTATCCGCTATTCTCCATCTTATCATTTTGAATTTCTATTTGGTGTGTTCGACCCATTCTTTAGGCCCAAAATGGCGTTTCCTTCAGATAGGGGGTGAGACCCCTGTATTTAGGCCCAGTACTTAGAGCGTTGATAACCATATTTTGCACATTCTTCCGCGCCATCTAATCTCTTGAATGATTTTGTAGACATTTGACAGAGTCTAGACCTTTCTTCGACTTTTTATAGAAGTCTTTCAAATTTGCTCAAAATCGGGCGGCAAATATAAAGCTCTAAAAAAAATTACAGACAGAATTCTATCGGCAATTCTAGTAAAGTTTTTATGTAGAATATCTACGTCCAGGTGGGTCTTCTTAATTCGTTTCATCGCTCTTCTGATCTTCTGAATTTTTTGCATATCTATAGCCTACTGTAGCACTAGTTCTTGCATTGTCCAATTTCAAGCAGGCCATGTTGGCCCACAATATTTGGCTTGTGGCGCCCTCCATGCTTCTTGCTCTCCTAGTGCCTCACGACGCCCTCTCCTCCCCCACGCTATTTAGAAATAGCAATTGGCGCCTATTTCGTTCGACGATTGCAAAATGTCTCCAACGAAAATTTGCTTTTTGCGTTTGAGGGAGTTATCTGTACTTTATTTTATTCGTTTCTTTTTGGTAACGAAATTATATAAATGCGAGAACTTTTCTCTCTCCTCCCCTCTCTATCCTCCTCCCTCCTCCTTTAGGCTCTTAAAAAAACTCCCAGCGCCGCTCTATCCAGGGCTCCAGGCGGACTCTCGGACGCGATCCCAAGGGATCGAGGAATCGCTCTTTGTCATGTCATCGGCAACATCACAATTGTTTGACTGCAACGATAACGACGACAGAAATTATCTACAAAGTGTCTTTGGGGCGTGGGGAGGGGGCTATATGTCCACACGGCCACTCGTTACGCCGTCAGATGACCCCCAACGAAGAGACGCGGTCGCCGCTGTGGTTGACAGCAAACAACACAACGAAAAGGCAAATAGTCCGGTTCCCTATCAAAAAGCAAAGCTAAACGCAAATTAGTCAAACGCCAACTGCATGAGGGGATCGACGCTTGCGATTAGAAAAGAGCCCGGAGGGGAGGGAGGGAGCTCAGGGAGGGAGGGGCGAAGAGGAGATACCCTCCTGCCTCTCTGCCTCCCTCCCTCCCCTACGGAGTACGACCAACGCAGTGCGTTATTGCCGACAGCCGGACAGACGCTAACATCGGCTGTGTCGACGATCGCAAGAAAGTTCCCACGCTAGTAACATTGACCTCCCGAGACACCTTACATCATTTCCCACGGCCGCCGCCGCTCAACGCCGCCATCGCGCCCCGTGGCTGGCGGCGGCGGCGGCTAAGCCGGGCCGCGACGACCGCAGGACCCACAGCGAGGTCCCACCGGTCGGTCGGTCGGTCGGTCGGGCTGGCGGGCGGGCGGCGAAGAGCGCAGCCTGCGAGCCAAGTGGGAGGAACACGAGAGGAGACGCTCGGAAAGTTGCGCCTCGTCGGTACTCCGTCGTCGTCGTTGTTGTTGTTGTTGTTGTTGTTGATGGTCGTAATGTTCTTGTTGTTCGTTCCATCGTCGTCGTCGTTGTTGTTGTATCGCTTTGTTTTCCCGTCATTTGACGTCGCACTCAGTCTGCTTTCGCCGTTACCCAACCTGCATTCGACTAGAGAGGAAGGAAGGAAGGAAGGAAAGAAGAAAGGAAGGAAGTGGGTGGTGGTGGTGGAGGCGTGGAAGGGGAAGCAGCGATCTGGTCTCTTGTTTCATTTGGGTTTTCTCATGACCCCGAACGCAAAGAGCAGGTCCCGTTTAAGTTGAAATCACACGGATTCCGTAATTTCTTCGCGTCGAACTGCAGACCGGCCTCCTCTACCCCCCCCCCGCCCACCCCGCCCCCGGGTTCCCCTCAGTCAAGGCCAATCGCTCGGTCTCGATCGACGCACGCCCCCTCCGTCCGTCCATCCATCCATCCATCCATCCGGATTTATGTAAGCCTCGATAAAAGCGAGTCAGAGGAGCGATGTGAATAAAAACAGAGGAGACTGAACTCGAGAGAGAGACACAAGAGACTGTTATTAAGTGGCGACATCTAATAATGGACGGTTGGATGGATTGCAAAGAGATCGGTACGTATTAAAGGAGTAAAACGTCGAAGATTTAATAATCAGGCCTAAACAATATTAATCATTAAAGAAACTAATGCGTAATTTAACTTTAAAACATTTTGATTTAAGTCTGCGTACCTCGTACGTTGGTTTTATAATGGAATAGATCTATATAAGATTTAGTGGCGTAGCCGGGGTTCTGGAATAGTTGGGGGGAGGGGGGCACCTCGACATTTTCAGGTATAAGTCTCCGACGATCAAAAAGGGTCGCATAGGAGTTCTTTGCACATTAACGTATTTTCTTGGACCGTACTCTCCCCCTCCCCACTTCTCGGCGTTTCTTGCGCAAATCCCACGACCGGCCCCAGTCAGAGTTCGGAGGCCCGTCCCCCCACAGGCCCCCAGTGCCCATGCCAACGATGAGGTGATTGTTTCTTATACCGATATACGCAATCCAAAGGCCTATATCTATTTAATATCTAGTCTTGTCGATAGGCCATTAGACCTTATATATTACGGTCAGTGTGCCTTAGAAATGTTGGTAAGAATCATCATCGGACATGTTTCTTTCTCAGTTTCGTATATTTTCCAGTTGAATGAGTTTAACGTCGTGCATAGTTTTGCTGTAGTGTCGGCATCTGTGGCTCCTGCTGTTCTTGCGAAGTCAGAGAAGTGTGTCCACAGCCCCATTCCGTGCCACGACTCGCGTAGTCATGGCAACGGCCACGCCCAGCAGCAGCAGCAGCAGCAGCAGACTTCGTTGGCCATCAGTTCTCCTCACTTTCTAGGTAACAGTCTAGAAGCGGGTGCTTCGGAAGTTGGCCGCCGCACTGACGTCAACAAGTGTCACGTGAGAAGGTTCGTTCATTTCGTCAAATGTTTTGCTTTATTTACCATTTAAGAATTGATTAGAAAAGATCGATATTTAATCTAGAGTCTCACCTGGTCTTTTTGGGGCAATGCTATTTGGGCGAATAGTGAATGAAGGTATAACAGTTGGCTAGTTGTTTGTTATTTTTTATTGATCGTAAATTAGCTTGGAATGTCAACTTAATTAAGTGCTAGTAAGTGCTAATACCTACTTGAGTATCTATATTTATTGTTACTTCCGGTATTTTGTGTTCAAAAAGTCAGCGCTATATAAATAATGTTAATCACCTTTCATCAACATCCTCCTGCCAACACCAAACTGTTGACTTTGATGAACCCCGCTCGGCTGACCCCGAATGACCTTTGAACTGCTGACTTCTGGCTTCTGATTACTCGGAATGACTTGTGACGTAGACCATCTGGTATTGACATCTGGATAAGTGTCTCTGCTTTTGCAATCTTCTTTTTCTCTCTTCCTTCAGTTTATCGAAGACGAGCTTTGAACATATTGTCTTCACTGAGTTCTCAAATATCTGATTACTGTATCTCAAGCTATTCATAAAATTATAAATTTCTTTCTGAATGGCGCGCGCAACACAACAGATTTATATTGGATCTTTATTGATGATTACGTGTCTTTATTTCGAACGCCTGAAACACCAATGAGCACAGTTAACGAGAAAATATTGGGGGCGGGGGGGGGAGTTAGGGAAACAAAATATAATAAAATAATAATGAAAAATAGGAAAATTTGGTTTAGAATAGAACACATTTAGCAGGCTAGTGAATTAGGCAGAAGACTAGTGTAGATCTGATAACAGAGGTATGGTCATGTGGCTGTGCTTCTATTTACAGTATTTATCAAAAGTTAATCGTGCTCATTGGCGTACTAGGGTTTGAGAATAGGGGGGGGGCCGTCGTTTCAACAGGACGGCGCGATCAGATCCGACCTGGATGTTAAGTCTAGGACTGTAGGCCCAAGTAGGGGGCCCGGGCCCCCTCTGTCCGGACTGTCCCTCTCATGACTTCGTGTGATAGTGTTTGTTGGTAGAAAATATCAGACGAGACGACATATAGTCATTTGGTGGAGGCGCTTCTATTTGACCAGCACCACCCGTGGTAAAGTAAAATGACGGAGTCTCTGTGTGTGTAGAAGTACACTCGGTAGAACGCCCACCCCCACCCCCACTCCTCAACTGCTGTTGCTTTCTTTGAACAAGTACTACGTTCGTAATTGAGGCAGTACTCAGATTTTCCCACGCGCTCTCTCGGCCTCCTTGTTATGTCAAATTTAATATATATATATATATATATATATATATATATATATATATATATATATATATATATATCCCTAGAGAGCAGCCGTGGGGGATGTCAGCTGCCGTTTGAACTCTGACCTGGACTGGAGGGTCATGAAAGGCATGTTAGCCCCGATCTCCGGTTGTAGGGACTGGGGCTGGTTGTCCTAGTCAAATAGGCCCCAACTGGCCCCGAGCAGTCAGTCTCACTCTCAAGAGTGGCGTGTGACACAAAAAGTGAGCTTCAACGGTTCACACATTATTTCACTTTGTCTCCGTCCTGTGAAGAAACAGTTCACACGTCACACGAGTGTTTAGCTGTTATCTCTCTGCGTCTTTCCCATCTTCTGTCAAAGGAAAGCATCGATGCCTTCGATGTCCAGGCATATTATGAGAAAACGACCAGTGCTTAAATTTAAAATAACGAAACAGGCAAATGCACCGACAAAGACGCCATGTTGTCTGATATTATCTACAACTGTTTCAATTGAAATATCTCTGGTCTGTTACTATTATTACTGCATATTATAGACTCTAACGAAAACAACCATTTTGATGATGACTAATACTAAGTCTTTGTGATGACCAATGTTCCATCTTTCAAAAAAGCACACACCCAAAAATGTTGATCTGTTTGGATAATTTTTGTAGCCACTCTCAATGGATCTGGGATGAAATGCTTATGTTTTATTATCTATTTTGTGTAACTTTTCAGAGAGGCCATGCAGAAATACTTGCACAATCCACGCCTCATGGATCAAAAGCTTTTGATTTTACATGCAAAGGTTGCACAGAAGTCTTACGGTAGTGAGAAGAGGTTAGTGACAGTAGCAGCATCTAAAGTTTCAGGACATTTTATTGAGAATATTTGATCGGAATCGACTTGAATCTTTGGTATTTGCTGCTCATTGAATTTTCTAAGAGCACTCTGAGAAGTTTGAATATGTTATAAGACTAAAGTTTTTGACTGTCATTGGGATTGTCATCATCGAGTGTTGGTTAGGCCCTTGCCGCCCTTCACTCCTGTCTCCTTCACGACCTAATGAATTGAACGCTGATTGCTCTTAAAGTGAACAAATCTCATAAATCAAATGTGTTGATGTGCATAATATATAATTGGAGCACTGCGGGTTGATGCCCTAGGCATTGTAGTAGTGGCGCCGTAGAAGTTGATTGATTGGTTGATTGGTTGGTTGATTGATTGAAACTGAAACATTTGTCTTCTGTACTTGTCTATCTGCTTAGGTTTTTCTGCCCGCCACCCTGCATCTACCTGTTGGGAGAGGGGTGGAAGCAGAAGAAGCTGATGATGGAGATGGAGGGGGGATCGGAGCAGGACACCCAGGTCTGTGCCTTCATGGGAATTGGAAGTCAGGAGCAGGAGATGGTCCAGCTCTCCCTTGAGAACAAAGTAAGTGAAGATTGGAACCATGGCAAAAACAGCTGGTTAACATATAGGGCGTAGGGGGGGGAATTAGTAAAATGTGGAGTTCTCTGCCCCATTTACCTTCATTTAATTGCATCTGTTATAAGAAGTGAGAGATGATTGGGTTGAAATGAGAGTGACACGGGTTTATCCCCTCTTTCCCCAAATTGCTAATTTCGACTGAAATATAAATTGGAATTTCTCCACACTGTCGCAATTGCTTTGCGCAATGCATACTGGACGCTGTTGTGCACAGATGTACGCTGCGGCAAAGACGTTGTACATCTCGGACTCTGACAAGCGAAAGAACTTCATGTTGAAGGTGAAGATGTTCTATGGAGACGGACAAGACATCGGCATCTTCAACAGTAGACGCATCAAAGTCATCTCGAAACCTTCGAAGAAGAAACAGTCTCTGAAAAACGCCGATCGTTAGTACTCGACGTTTCATGCTATCTTGCTTTATTGACCTCCCCCCCACCCCCGCAGGAGCAGAGCTACTAACTACTAACTGCTACTGTTTCTGTGCTACTAGCAACCGTAGTAATGCTATAGTGATTGCTGTTTCTGTGCTTTCTTGCAGTTTGTATCGCGTCGGGAAGTAAAGTGGCATTATTCAATCGTCTGCGCTCTCAAACGGTCAGCACTCGATATCTGCACGTAGAGAATGGGAGTTTTCACGCGAGCTCAACCCAGTGGGGATCATTTTTCATTCATCTGTGTAGGTAGAACTGGAACAATTCTAGGCATCTTGTAAAGATCTTTCATCAGATGACTGAATGCCATTTGAGTGAATTGCAGGATTTGTTCTTCAAACATCGAGGAGTTGAATTGTATAAAATGTTTCAGATCTTTCAGTCTGTTTTTTCTTAGCATGCTTTAATTTAAACGATGAGAAGATAAATGTATGCTTTACATTATTTTTTTAAAATATTTGAGTGACTTTTTCCATAAGCATAATCTGGCTGAGTTTATATTCTATGGAACGTGAATGATTTTTTTCAAAAATTTATGATTTGATTATTGACGAGGTAGAGCATCTTTTGTGTGAAGTCAGAGTGCCTTCTTATTGGACTCTGTATTCTGTGGTGTTGACATGATGTTGTCGGAAGTAGTAAGTTGTGTTTCCCACCGGCAGCATACCTGTATATTCATTGGTGTATTATGGGCAGGTCAGTTGGTGCACCCACCTGTTGTGTCCATTGATTAAAACATGAAGCTTTTGCGTCTCTTGTGTTCATTTCTTTGATGCCTGATTAATCTTTTGTGTGCAGTTGAGTTCTGCTGAAATTTTTAATTATTGAAAAATCTAGTTTGATTTCTGTTGTGAATTTGGTTTCAAAGTGGATGAACAGCAGAGCGAATCGGAAGAATTCTCCGTCCGCGATGGTTACATCCACTACGGTTCCATCGTCAAACTTGTCTGCGTTGCAACAGGAATGGCCCTGCCAAGGCTTGTAGGCAGTGCTGGGCATTAACAGTTACATTCTATTTATTTGCTTGTCTCATTATATTTTTTGTATTGCACTGAATTATTTTTACAATAAATTGTAATAGAAAACTTTGATAATTGGTTACTGTCTATCTTTTGGTATACTGGTACTTAGCAATGGTCATTTTAATCACTGCTTCCTATGAGTATCTAGGTTTTAAACAGATATTTGACTGATTAAGAAAATATTGTCGACATTTCTTAATACACGTCATCAGCCTAACAACTGAATAAGTGATCAATGACCATAATTTTTTTGGTGTTAGATTTCTTGTGCTACTAATGCATGAATGAGACTCACAACAAGTTCAAACAGAAAATATTTGGTTTGGTAAATTTTTAGTATTACGAAATTTTCAAGGGACTTTTGTAGGTCATTAGGAAAGTCGACAAGCAGATGACTGTACTTGATGCTGACGAACCCGTATCTCAGCTGCACAAATGCGCATTCCACTTAAAGGACACTGATCGAATGTATCTTTGTCTTTCCCAGGAAAAAATCATACAGTTCCAGGCGAGTTACTTCTGTCCTGCACTTAGCAACTTATGTTGGGCTATAAATAGCATAGCTGGATCTGGAGCGTGCTTACAGACGTCTAGGTAAAGTGTACGATTTGCGCAAGTTATGTAATGATGACATCATAAGTGGAAAGATTAGTTTTCCATCAATCAATCTCTGAAATAATTTCTTAGGGAACAAGTGAATATTGCTTTTGACATCATTGACGGTTGTTCCAGGCGAAACAGTGCTTAAGAAATCATGCCTATGGCAGTACAAAGGTCAAGGGTCAAATTTGTCTCTGTACTTGACCGTGTGACCTCTGTAAATGAAGGTTGTAATGCTAGCCTAACACACTCATTAAACTTTTTGAAATTTGATGGCTTGAAATGTATATGTTGAAATGGATTGCTGAATCGTGCCGTATGGGATTTCTAGCCATTAGTCTTTGAATTTCGTGTGAAATTGAGATTAGATGTGAAATCTATTGAAGTGAACCTGTTATGCTCAATCGATCGGTCTGTTTCATTTCAGGCGACTCCATGTCCAAAGGAGATAAACAAAGAGATGATAAACGACGGTGCCTCGTGGACGATCATCAGCACCGACTGCGCCGAGTACACATTCTGTGAAATCATGGGACCAGTCCAGTCTCCTGTCACCCCCGTTCCAGTCGTCAGCGAGCTTTTGGTGCGTGAAATGACTGATCTTCCTCTCTATTCACTATCTGAACATTGGATTTTTTAGAAAAATAAAACAACTCAAGTACTGAAAGTGAACTCTGTCCCTATAAGTACTGACATTTGCCGACATCCGATCCAGACTTAAGACACATCTCTTCCAATTAGCTTTTCCTCCATAGTCCGTCTTCCTCTCTCCCTCTGACTGATCTCTGGAATGACCTGGATCTTTTGTGGATGGATTTTGAAGTACCATCAATTGGTACCTTTGGGTATTAGAACTGGTGCTATAGAAATGCATAATTATTATTATTATTATTAAGTGCGTTGTAGTGTGAAACCTGAACCAAAGCAGAGGACGGCATTTGGCTACGGGTAATATATTTGCAATTTCAGTTAAATGGCGGAGGTGATGTCGCTGTGATGGAATTGATTGGAGAAAACTTTACGCCGAGCCTTAAAGTTTGGTTTGGTGAGGTTGAGGCAGAAACATTTCACAGGTAACTTGGCAATTTCCACAGGTGCTTTTATGCACAGTGGCTTAGGTACAAGGCTATACGTCGTGCAGCAAAGGGTCTGGACCCCCAACATTTCAAAGTGCCAAAATCTTTGGAATAAACTTACAGTGTACATGCATTCAATTTGAACTTCTATTATGGTTTGTATTTTGAAGAAGCATTCATAGTAACGAGGTTTTGAATCAGTTGGCCCTATCCTTTGGAATGCTCTTGAACGCCAGTATGCGTAGCTTAGCAACTCCTAATTCTATGGCCCTTTTTTTTAAATGACTTAAAACTTATCTCTTTGTCAATATACAGTAATTTGCTGTGGGAGCGCTCCTGAGTGATTTTTCAGAAGAGACGCTATACAAATATTTTGTTACATTACATTACAAAATGTTTCAGAATGTTTCTTTGATTGTGACATATTTATAGTGAGCATACTAGAGAATATTGGGTGAGGAATGACTGGTGTGAGAATAATGCAGGTTGTTTGTTTTACAGAAAAAGCATCGCTATAAATTCTAAGGTAGATTTGGTTTTATTAGATGTGAGGAGTCCATGATCTGCATGATTCCGCATATTTCCACTTTCCGAGCAGATTGGAAATATGTACGCCAGCTTCTAAAGGCAAAGACTTCTTTGTTATTCAACCTAGAATTTGGTTGTTTTCCATTACGAAATGTATTTGATGTGTTTTGGTTGAATTTATTGTATCAGAAAGCATAGGCTAGATTAGAATTTGAATTGAAGACTCTCAAAAAAGACGTGATTCATTTCCTAACTTACATGTCCCTTCATGTCACGTACCATCGTCCTATTCAGCAGTCAGCTGTGCAAAGGGGTAGGTAACTTCCATTGCTATCAGTTCTGAATTGCATATAGAAGGTTGAACCAAGAAAGAAGACCACTCCATATTGTGATGTTGTCTAACCAGGATTTACTTGACCTGCCATGTTTTCTTGTGCCTTCTACTGGTCCTCTATCATCACCGATTCTTCTATGGTTGATTGTTGCTATATCTCATTATGTGGCCAAAGTAGCGCAATTTGTGAATTTTAATGTGGTTCAGTAATTGACATTGGCCCTCTTTTAGACTTCAATGTTTGTTGACCTTTCTAGTCCATGGAATTTACAACAGTTTCCAGATACTTTTATTTTAAAATGATTCAATTTCGTTTCTCCTATTCTTGTTTTAGGCTCCAAGATTCACAATCTCTAACAGGCTTTGGTCACTGAACATTGAAAGATGTTGCATTGCTTGACAGTTAATGTTCTTGGTTAGTCGATGTAATATTAACGTCAATGTTTTATGACTTTTAGGTCGAAGTGTCGTTGTTAAGAAGCGATGGAATAATATTTCCAACTGGACATTCATATTCCTATACGCCTGAGCCAGGGCCATGCTCACAGCAGAGCCACTCCACTATTGATTCGTTATATTTCAACCATGTACCACTGACGTCTAATTATATTTCTCCATTTCTGAATGCATCCTAGAACGCAGCACAAGATGATGAACTTGCAAGAAATGCATTTGGCACATTTTGTAAATATGAGACATTTTAATGCTGAGCGGAGATAAGGGTATTGACTATTTTATTGCCAACAATTGCAGTAATTTGAAAATAACTGAGGTGATAATTCTAATGTTCACATGTGTAGTGGTTAATAGCAATGTTTTGAATGTTGAAGAAGGGTGTGCTTTATTCAAGGTTTAAATGGAGTCATTAAAATATTCAGACTTTGTACAAATGAATTTCATGGTCTAGTTCTCTGTCTCAGAAGAATACTAGCTTTGCATTGGTTCAGAATTGAAGGTTCCTTGTTTTCTATAAAATATCCCGACGTTCTTTATACGCTGGTTGAATTGGTTTTTAAAATGACGAATGACTGAATACAATTTTAAATCTTACAAACAACATCTCCCCTAAGGGACCACTTGAATATGTCCTGTGAAAGATGATCATTATAGATGTTACTTCACTTATTCTTGTTAACTGTGGAATGTTTTGATGGATACTCAAAACATCAAATTATATGGACATATAATATTGAAGCAAACTCGAAAAGCTTTAATCCTTGTGTTAAAAGAGAATTGTGTCAGTTGCACAAGGAAACTGGATGCTGAGTGGAATATTAAGTAGACTGTTTGATGGTTAAATATGACGGAACTTTTTGGCCTTTGAAAATCATCTCTCACTACTGCATGCATTGTTATATTCATGTTGAATTGTGGCTTATCTTTATAGACAATATTATACACATATAAATGTTGCTGAAAATCGGTTTCTTGAGTTTTGTGTTCTTTCAAGTGTCCAAGTTAAAACAGAGAGAAATCTTGGTTGGTCAGAGCCATTTGATCGGTGAATCTGAAACAGAAGAGAAATAATTATAATTGTAAAACCACTCTAACTGCGGTGTTTGACTTCCTGAAAAACGCAGCAGAGGGTAATAGAATTGCTCTTGCCTACAAATTTTCTACCTTCACTACTGGGTTAATTTAGACAAATAGATGGGGCCTAAACTCCCAAACCTCTGGCAAATCAAATACAGGTCTACTGGGTAACAGTGTTGCTTATGAGGTTTGAATTTCTACAGCTCAGAAATATCTGTTCCCATAACAGCCACTTTAGCTTAGGGTGTCGTTTAAAAAAATAATAATGAAGAGATCTTTGTGATATGTTACCTGGTCATTTCACTGTTGACGTGAACATGCCTTTTAACGAACGTCCAAGGCTCTCTTTCTCGCAGCGGCTCGTCCTTTCGCCATCTGGCGATGTCTGAGGATGTCACTACAGGTCGTCGATAGATGGAATTTGGTTCTAAAATCACAAACCTTTTATATTTATTTTAATTCACCATCGCATCCAAATGCAATGTATCTAATTACGGCCTTTAATGCTAATCATGATTGCTTGCGAATAACCTATGATGGAAAATATTGATTGAAAAACAATATTTGCGCCATATGAGCAAATTTTGAGGTCAGATCAACGGAGAGGAAAAGAATCAATCAGACCAATATGAAGGAGAGAGAGAGAGAGAGAGAGAGAGAGAGAGAGAGAGGGGAGAGAGAGAGCTAGTATAATTGTTTCATTGTACTAAATAATTAAGCAAAAATGAGTTAATGATAATATGAACTTTCCCTCCTGTTGTGTACAGAGTGGACCCCTCTTCCCCTACAAATAGCACGCTGCGTAAAACACGTGTGGTTAATAGCTAGGCAGTAATAAGCCAGACCTTCTGTGGGAAGTAGATGCCTTCCTTTCAAGCGAGTCAATTCCAGATGAGACCCCCGATGTCCTAGACCACTGGCAGAACCATCTCTACCGCCCTCTTCCTTTGCCAATCCAGTGGCTAATCGCCTTGTATCAGACTCGGAGGGGAAACGGTTCTGGTCTCCAAGTGGAGGGAGTCGAACTCCTGGTTCTCTATAAATTCCAGATCGGAAGACATATTGAGGCGTATAGTCTGGGTTGCTGACATGCTCTCGTATTGTGTCCTGATAGCCCAGCTGAGTAATTCCAAAGAACGCCATTTATTCTATTACATAATAGGTATATCAGAGTCTATTGTAATCGGTTTAGTGCTCATTGAGTTACCATGTGCGTCGGGTAAACAACCGGGCGGAAATATCCGTTGCTAGGTGTACGACGCTGTGGTGATTTTCTAGCGCGATTTTTATAATGGGCGAAACAAACCACAATATTCAAAACCAAATTCTAAAGTCTATATCAAGTTTAGATCTAGACTTAAAGGCCCATCTTCTTCGCTCTAGCTGATCCGCCATAGGTCTACACTCATCCGCTCGTCTGGCCCTATATCCTGTATTTAAAGTTGGTTCTTATAATAATAATAATAATAATAATAATAATAATAATAATAATAATAATAATAATAATAATAATAATAATAATAATAATGTTTAAAGTGGTTCAGGAGGGTTTGCCCTGTATGAAAACAGAATTTGGCGCACCGTCGATTGATGCCTTCCATAGACTAAGAGGTGGCGCAAGAAGTTGATGCTGGATTAGTGCTAATTTAAAATCAGAGATGAGCAAACATCTGACCAGATAACGACCCCTCAACCCTATTTTTACCAGCACACATGGTAACTCAGTGAGTAGGTTACTCTGGCCTACTGTATATAGACTCCTACCTAAAATAGACTCTGATTTTATTTTAAAAAATACTGGTTCGGCTCATTAAAGTGACTCTTTTGTCAACAAAATATTTTCTGACAAAATTCAGTTGTCAAAGTTCTTTAAAATATTAATAATATTAATTATTGTTAAATAGTTTAAATCTCTTGGAATCTCCTTGAAACTCCTTGTGTTGACACTTGAAACGATGACTCTTGTCACTTCACGCTCTTGTTTATAAAGGTTGTTTCTGTTTTTATCCTAACATCTGGAAAAAGCGATTAATTATCACGTTAAGTTAAAAAGAATTTTTTCCCAGGTTCTAAGCGACTTGAAATTAACTTATTTAAATTGGATTAACTGCATTGTATTAATTAGTCCGATCGGCCCGATCGGCCTAATAATATTTATGTATACTGTTATCATGAAACATGGCCTCACACCCTACCAGGCATCATCAATGGCAGAGCCAATAATTTCAAAGTGTTGGACCCGACAAGCTCAAATAGACCCTATAGAATATTTTGGAGGGACTGAGCCACCCATAGATCAGAACTGGAGCCGCCATTATTCATCAGTTTTTGGCAGTCTCACGAGTCTGTGACCTTCGGTTAAGCCAGTGGCGTTCGTGTATTGAAACAGTAATATTTGTGTAGCTTATGAGCCCATAATGCTTATTTACCCCCAAAGGGGCCCAGGAAATTTTCCTGGGCTCTATATGGCAAGTAGGCCATTGAGAGGGTGTATAAAATGTTTTTATTTTAAGCTGGTTTTGGCTGTTTCATAAGTTTAACAATTGTATTTTGTTTCTTGATTTTTTCAGCAAAAAAATCAGTGGTTTCAGTAGTTGCTTTGGAATGGATTTTCCCGAGATGTGTGAAAATCAGCCTCACGGGTAATAAGAAAACTAACAAATGAAGTTGAGAAATTTATTCATGTGTTATCAGACATGATCTCTCTATATTTCCTCTGCTGATTCACAATATTCTTAAGCTTCAAAGTAACTCGCGACTATTGTTTGGATTTATATGCAGTCATCTTAATTACTGTTATATTTGGGGACTTATCACATTTTGTGATGTTGCGAAGAATTATCTGAGTAACAAGGTTTCAGATGGAGCTTTTACTGATTGAAGATAGCAAATCATGTTTCAAAACAACTTTAAGTGAGTTTTGCTGTGATTCCAATCCAATTATCCTGTCGATTTTTCTAGCGTTGGCTTTCTCTACGATGAGTGCATGTTGGTTCCGCACTGCGTTTGGGTTCCAACATACCCAGAATGCCCCAGTCGGCTGAAGGCTTGCATCGACAGATGTCACCACTATAAGCTTATTGAACGATGCGTACAAATACCTGTGAGTTGGAATCATTTCTTTGTCTTTTTTTACACTTTGGTATATTGCTTATTGCATTTTCTTCGTGGTTTTGGTTTAAACCTACAATGACTTTGACATGGCTTAACAAATGAGCCATGCTGTAGTTTTGTACTTCTTTGCTGGATTTCTCTCGTGTATATATTAAAGTCACTATGTTGAAGGAACCGCAGTTGCTTATATGGATTCATCTTCGCTTAATTTATTATGCTCTACATAACTTTGTTTTCAGACACGCGTGGCAACCGAAGAAGAGATCTTGCTGCAACACTCCAAAGAATATTACGACCTTGTCAAAAGCTCTGCTTCGATGTCTTTGGACGAACTAAAGGTCTTGTCTGAAAAATTTGATGCGGCCTACTTCCATGAGGTTTGCATCTGTCCAGTGAATAATTGTCTTCTGCAATTAATGAGTCTGCTTCGTTTGACTGAAATTGAATTTTTTTGACCCATATTCTTAGTTTGAAGGCGAACTCTTAAGATCTCTTCCTTGATTTCTGTTGTCATGTAGGGCACTTATGACGCAGCTATGACGGCCGCTGGATGTACACTAGAGGCCATTGAACAAGTTGTCAAGGGAAAGGTTAAACAATTTTTCTGCAATTTATATTTTCATCTCTTCATCTTTATCTGTGCCCTTAGGGCAATTACATGAACAATTATGGCTTTATTTAGTAGATGCCTCATTCAAATGGTTTGACAGATGTTACTAAGTTGAATGGAAACCTTGTTCATTTAACTAAAGTTATATGACAGAAGTTGATGAGGAGATTTTCATTGTTAAAAGAACTCTTTAAGCAATGCTTACCACCAACATAGTAATGTACTGTATTTTACTTGTGGTGGCAAATGTTGCATTGGTGGCAGTGCCACTATAATATTATGCTGTTGTAGATGGTAGTATAATTTGTCAAATTTGTAAAAATATTTTAGGTCAGACACAGTCTTGCACTTGTTAGGTGAGTGTGAAATTTAACTTTAATTCATTTTATTTGATCATTAGGTCTTTAAGCGGTTAATTGCTAGTGTTTGGAGAATTCATTGTATTTTGAATTAATTGATAAACAGAATGAAGAATGACATTTTGTTGCCTTTGGCCTAACCGTCTTTCTTGCTTTGAATCATTGATGACCTATTTAAGTAGCTCCTAATCATGTGTCATTAATGTCTTTTGTGTTTATTTACCTTTTTAAAATTATTGTTTGTCATCCTGTCTTATGTCTTTATACAGTTGAGCTTGTACTGCTTGCAATTATAACTGTATTTTTCTGGCCTAATAACATTCTCTCTTTTCTCCATCTTTGTTATAAATGACTGTGGGAGGTCACTTAGATGCAGGGTTATCTTACAGTTGGGAATGTATTTCTTCTAGGCTACGCACATACGTATCTATTTATGTGTGTGTGACTGAAAGGTTTGTGGAACTTTTTCTTCTTCCCAGGCCTCCAGGCCATCATGCATTGAGAACTGAGTCTTGTGGTTACTGCTTTTTCAACAATGTTGCCATTGCTGCCAAGTACGCCGTTGAAAAGCTCGGAATGAGTCGCGTTCTTATCGTTGACTGGGACCTTCATCACGGACAGGGAACACAGTACATGTTCTACGACGACCCACGGTTGGTGAACACTCTTAGAATTCTCTTCTTGTTCCAGCCTCTGCTTAGCAACTAATACAGACAGTCATAATAAATAGTGTAACTGAAAGTATGTGATGGTGGTGGCAGTGGCGGTAGTCGTGGTGGTAGTTATGTGAAGTAATGTAACAAGGCATTTATAAAATGCCTCCGTTGCATTGCAGATGAGGTCGGAGCCAGTGGAAGTAAGACTTCACATGATGTTTATAATCTGACTGAATTTTTGTCACTTAGACTTATTTTATGCTTATTTTATGGACTAATATTAAAATTAAACGGGTCTTGGTTTAAGTTATTTAAATTTGCGGTTGTTGTTTTCAGGGTGTTGTATTTTTCTATTCACCGCTATGAACACGGAAGTTTTTGGCCATGCCTTCGTCAATCGGATTACGACTTTGTTGGCCAAGGTTTCAACGTCAATGTTCCCTTCAACAAGGTGTGCAAGGCTTTTAAGGATTTGTATGAGAAGAACTTATTATTATTATTATTATTATTATTATTATTATTATTATTATTATTATTATTATTATTGTTGTTGTTGTTGTTGTTGTTGTTATTATTATTATTACAACATACTGATTACTGTATTAAGAGTTGCACTTAAGCATATTTGTGTTGCTACTGTGTAACTGTAAGACAGACTGGAGTTCACAGAGTGCATGTAATAGGTCCCAATTGTTTGGTGCAATATAGTTGTTGTGTCGTGTGTGAAAAGAGTTGGAAGATCTTTTGCTTTTCTTTCTAGACCGGCATGAAGGACGGTGACTACATGGCGATCATGCAACAGATTCTGATGCCGCTAGCTCACCAGGTCAGTTATTTGGCATTTTAAAATGACTGTGTTGCAGTTAAAGGAATTTCACCGACTGGGATGAATTTTAGAATAATTTTACAGAAACCCTTCGACCTACTCTTGAATTTGAAAAGATAAAAGATAATTTTTTAGACTTATGTTGATGGAAAGAAATACCAGTAACTTAAAAACAATAGCTGATGAATTTTAAAGCCAAAGAGATTTTGATGGCAGTAACTGTGCAGACAGATTAAGTTTTATTTTTTTGCATTTATTTAATTATGCCTTAATTTTGTTAATTTGCAGTTTGATCCGGAATTGGTTATAGTTTCATCTGGTTATGATGCAGCAATTGGCGATGCAGAGGTTACTTTCGCTCTGACTGTAATAATTTGAGCATGAAAATCATTACCTATTTATTATCAGTACTTAAATAATTTCTACCATATTTATCATTACATGAACCAGTTCTGGTAACGTTGGTCCTGTTTTCTGTGACCAAATGGCAACAATTCCCAGAATGGGACGTTTACGGGTCTGGCTCTGTGCTTTAAGATGAATGTTTATGTTGTAACAGGGACGAAGTGAAGTGACTCCAAGCGCATATGCTCACTTCACAAGCATGATGAAAGGCTTGGCCAATGGAAAATTATGTGTAATTTTCGAGGTATGGCTTTTCTGTTTTATTTGAATACTTTAAAGAATAACCAGGCCCCATCGGAGGGGGGAGGGGGGGTAAGGCCCTGGCCTCTGCTTAATAGGGCCTCAAGATAACAGGCCTATGTAAATCATTTTTTGTAGTTTTCTTAAAGTTCTTGGTTCATATTAGGAGTTATGAGACTGAGGGGACAGAATTTGTAAATGGTCCGGACCTCCTCTGACCATTCGAAATGGCCAGAAAAAGCATCCAATGACTAACATGTGATTCATTTGTCTCATGAAGAACTGTCTTATCATCCATTCTTGATCCTTCTGCTTCAAATGTCCACACTTTTCTCTCTTTCCAGCCATTTTCTTATTTTCTGTCCTTTTCAGTCACTGACCAAACTCCAAGCATTTAATGGTGTTTTGCAGTTGTTACATTTATGAAATACAACTGGATAGTTGTAGTCAGTCTTATAAATAGTAAGAGATCGGTAATTTAGTTTTATTTGTGTTTTACCATTCACCTGTTTGACTTTTGGTTTTCCTCAGGGTGGCTATTGCCTGAAATCTCTGGCCGAAGGGTTAGCGCTGACCCTTAAGTGTCTCCTCGGTGACCCCTGTCCACAGCTCCCTCCACTCACTGAACCAATGGAGAGGTCAGTTTTTGTAATGAATTTTACTATGACATGACAATGGCAATGACATTATTCATGATGGCAGTGATGATGATAATGATGATGATGATGACGATGATTTTGATGATTATGAAGCTTTCTAGTTTACCATAGAAAATCCAAATTTCTTTAAATGCTTTTGGTAAATTTTTTGAAAATTAGCAATCATATCAGCATTGAAGACAGTTAAAATGCCATTTGGATTTGTGTATTCCGTGTCTTGCAACTGGTGAAATTTTGCATTGTGAAAATCTGTCTCGTTTTCTTAATCCTTAAACCACCACAGCCAAGTATACTCAGTTACATTGCATATTGTTACAGAATATCTGGCGGGGGTTAAGGGTTAATTGATGTCATTAAGGTGAATCTGCTGCTGTAGTTGCTGCTGCTGCTGCTGTTTCAGTACCAAAGAGTCTATAATGCAGGTGATCAGAGTGCTACGACCGTTCTGGAAGTGCTTTGCCTTTCAGGACGATGCAAATGAAGATGAAGAATTGCCCGAATACTTCAGGAATATTGTGATTCCAAAAGAGTTAGCAACCTGTCATATTGTCTAGCTGTCTGTTGATTTAATGTTGTTAATATCTATCTTACTTATTGTTTGGCAATTATTGAACGAAACTGATTTATTTTAAAGAATCTACTGTCGACTGAGTTATTATGTTTGATTGTGTGGATAAATTTTATTCAATTTTGTTGTTGGTTTTTGAGAGAGAGAGAGTTATCGTTTTCATAATTGATCTTTAGTTCTTTGCCCCGTGTCATGTATGTTACTTAAAAGCAGGCCCATTCAAAGGGGGGGCAGGAGGGCCATTTGGCCCAGGCCTCCATCTGTTGGGGTCTCCCTTTTTTCTTTGTCTAGAATTTTGGGAGAGCTAGAAAGCTAAATAGCTACTACTAGGAGGGGCCTCAAAATTTGGTGATGACCTTTTTTTGCTTATCATTTTGGGAAAGCTAGAAAGGTACCCTGTGGTCCTCAAAATTGATGATTGCCTTTTTTTGCTTGTCAACATTTTAATTTTTGGGAAGGCTAGGAGAGACCTCAAAATACCAACTGGCCCGGGCCTCCTTCAGCCTCTGAAGGGGCCTCCTTCAGCCTCTGAAGGGGCCTCCTTCAGCCTCTGAAGGACCTCCTTCAACGGGATTTGAAAATTCCTTTTTAGGGGAATCGTCTTCTTTGACAATCAGACTCGTCCGGACTCATTCACTCTCGACGGATACGAGTCTTACTCTGCAGAAGAGGAAAGCAAATGCGATCAGATGATCGAAGAAGCGATCAAGAATACTTTGCTGCATGTTCCACCCAACAGGTGACGCCAGTCTCTCTGTCTCTCTCATCTGCAGGAGTCTTGAGAATTCAGCTGAAATCCCAGTTGGGATTTCTGAAGCTCTTTTCAATATTTCCAGACCAAAATGGAATGACCACTGGGGAAAGGGGGGGGGGGGTTAGACTTCCTAATCCGCAACAAATTGAGCTCATAGGTTACTTGTTTTATCTTTGAGACTTAGCATTACATGCATTTGCGTTGTCTGCATATTAGATGTTGTATGAAAGTAAATTATGTGCAGTTAGGTGTCTGTTGAATTAGTGGATGATCTTCAAAAAGTAATAGGTAACTGCATATAACACAAATCTGTGTTACATTTAATCAATGCAGACACTATTTTATTATTGTTGCTGATGCATTACCAAGTAAACTTTATTGTTCATGTGTCTTGATGTGTTTGAAATGTTATAGTCAGGTAATGAAAATTTGGACACCTTAATTAGGGTGTTTGTTTTTGTGCCTCAGTTCTTTCGCTGTGGTTTCTTATTTAGAGCATCTAATACTTGTTTGTCTTAAAGATCTGAAATCAACTGACGTTCTTTCATTGCAGGACATGCATCGCCTATGACGACCGAATGCTTCTGCATAAATTTGGAGGAAGTGAAAAAGAAGGAGAGTAAGTCGACCGGTCGCTGTCTCCTCCGTGTATTTATTTGCGCTGTTGTTGCCCCGACAGTTTTATTTTGATGTGGTCTATGAGTATTTCATGCTCAATTGCGGTCACTTTCACGGGGTCTGTTCAGGTTGACAGAACCTAAGTATGGTGGACATTTGTGAAGGATTGTCTCTGTTGGGTTTTTGTGATTTGAATTTTTCTGTTTAGTGAAGGAGATCACCCTGAGAAGCCAAGTCGAGCAAAGCGGATTGTTGCCAAGCTTAAAGAAAATGGCTTATTCGACCGTTGTAAGCTAGTACCTGTACGTATCTGGTGATTTATTCACTTTAAAAGTTTCTCTGTTAGTCGTGTATCTGAATTCCTAAAGATATTTCTCTTAGTTTTAACACTAATGTATTTCTCATTGGAATATTTTATAATTGTGACTTTGGGGGTAATGTTTCAAATCTTGAATTCTGTATGCTAAGGCAAGTTGTAACTAAGATGTTTATTATTTCAAAGATGATTATATTGATTATTGTTTACAGTGTCTGTAGGTAATTGGAATTCAAAATAAGCATGTAAGTGATTAAATTCTCATGGATTTATATAGCACTTTATTGTAGTAATGTGCTGTAGTTGTTTATTCTTGTAAGAATAAGTGATTAAATTCTCATGGATTTATATAGCACTTTATTGTAGTAATGTGCTGTAGTTGTTTATTCTTGTACGGCTTAGTCTAAAGTTAAACTAGCCATAGCCAAGACGAAGGAGGTTGGCCAAAGCAAGGGTCTTTATATTGGAGGGTAATCATCGTATATATCTTTGATACTTGTTAACATCATTGTACTTTATTAGCGATTGCCTTTGTGTTCTTTTGATTTCAGTCTTCTTATTGCTGTTGTTTAATGTGATTTCTATTTTGTTAGTCTCGAATTGCAACTGATGAGGAGATCGGCCTGATTCACACGTGAGAGACTCACAGTCTACGAGAACATCAGAGACATTAACTCTTTGCTACTTTTAGATTTAGGACTTATATGTACGCTTCTCTGACACGGACTGTTTTGCTTGCCCTAAAGTCTGCATTCGACACTGTTTGCTTTCCTCCTGTTGTCTGTCTCATATCTGATTCATTGGCAGTGACCAGTACTACCATGCAGCTGAGTCTCTGCTAGACTACAGCATAAGTTGTATAAATTAGAAAAGAAACTGTTTATGTTCTGCAATTATGTTTAAGATAGATTTTGAGAATTTCTGGCTTTTCTTTTAGTAAAGAACATATAGAAGAAGTGAAGTCGTACGAGAGATTAACCGCTGAAGAGCTGAAACAGAAGGAAAATTCGCTGAATTCCGTTTATTTATCAAAGGTCAGAGTATGAGATGAGCGTTAGCAGCTCATTGAACATTCTATGAGATTTCTACAGAAATTTTATTGAAATTTTGTGTTTTGATTAAAGTCTATTTAACATTTGTTTCTTTGTTTCTGTTTTCTACAGAATGTATTTCTGTGCGCTGCATTGGCTGCCGGCTGTACGCTGAATGTAGTCGATGAGGTTCTGTCTGGGAATGTAAGTGGATATGGCAATAAACTCATGTCGTGCAATTTATTGAAATCTGTCTCTGATATTTTGTTTTTGTATTTTTGTAGCGCTTAAGAATTATTGCACTCATCTCTTTTAGTGTCAACTGCTTCTTTGAATTGAGTTATTTTGTTTCTTATTCGATTGTAATCGTGTTGATTTTCCGTGGTTAATTAATTATTTAATTAGCTGTTGTATAGTTTCTATGTGTTTTCTTTTCAGAGCTTGAATGGTTTTGCTGTTGTGAGGTGAGTAAGTAGTTGTTCTCTCTTGCTTTGGTTCAAATAATGATGAGCTAAGTTTATAGCGTGAGGTTCTGAAAAATTAAACTTTGTTGCAAACTTCTGACTCTTTCTTAATGCAGGGTTCACGCTTATTCTATCAAAATTTGATAACTTCCTTGGCAGATGATTAGATTCACCGTACCTTTGAAAGACTCGTAATATTTTCAATGGCAGAATCGTGATATAACATAAATCCTGATAATTCACAATGTTTGACTCATAACTGTTAACTACTGCTGTTGAAAAAGAGGTATTGTTCCGTTATTATGTGCATCGGATATACCATTGATTTTCATCCCATATGTTTTTTTCTGCTGTGTTTGGCAGACCTCCTGGTCACCATGCTCATTCCAATGAAGCAATGGGCTTCTGCTATTTCAACAATGTCGCAATAGCAGCGAAATATGCTCAGCAGAAACACAGCATTCAAAAGTAAATCCAACGTAATCTTTTTACATTTATTCAATAGCTCAATCTTTGGTTGAAGCAAGACTTTGGTATAACTTTCTTTAAAAAATTTATGTGAAGCATTAAGAACTTTGAAGTTTTCTTGAGTAGAGCATATTTTTTAATTTTGTTTCTTATGGCATTTTAAATTGAAATTGTAGGGTTTTGATAATTGATTGGGATGTTCATCATGGCAATGGAACACAACATTCCTTCTACAATGATCCGAGGTGAGACGGTGTTTATTGTTTCACAATCTTAAAAATTGGATTGATAAGTTTCTGTTGGATTTAACCTGCCTCTCATTTCCGACTAATATCTGACTCTTTGCTTAAAGGTTGTCCATTCATAAGCTGCAGAACTGTGCGTTCCATTCTGCAACAGTAAAAGCCCGTTCTGTAGTGAAAATCGTGTTCCACTGAATTCTGGCAAATGGCACTGGAAAGCAGAGCACCAAAGAAGATCAACGTCTCTGCTATCTTTTCCCTGATATCTGGAGGAATTCGACTTTTTTGTTGCTTTATTCCAGGATATTTTGCCCTCCACGGTATCTTCAGTGATTGTATACCGTTGTCATATGTGAGTTGTTTTAGGGTTTTTCCGGATGAGTTTGCATTCAATCCATGAATGTGTTTGTAGTGTTCTGTATGTGTCTCTGCATCGTGGAAGCGGTGCTTACCCCATCATAGAAGACAAATACGCAAAGGATGTTGGAGAAGGAGCTGGAGAGGGATACAATATCAACATAGTTTGGTCAAAGGTGAGTGCTTTACATTTTCTCTATCCATGAATTTAATCTAATGCTGTCTTTAATAACAATGATGGTGGCAGTGGTCATAGATGATAAACATTAAATTACAATAGATAATATTGTAATTTAGTTATTGGTTAATATTTACTTTATGTGGAAGGTTGAATGAATTCGATTGTGCTTGAATATTCTGGCTTGAAAATGAGATTCACACGTGTAATTAATTGAAAATTAATTGAAGGGAGGAATGGCCGATTCAGAATATCTTGCAGCATTTCAACAAGTCATTCTTCCTGTGGCTTACGAGGTACGTGCAATTCTTTTATAGGATTCTTATTTGCAAAGAATGTTGTAATCTTGTCAAAATGTTTGTATAATCATTTTCTTCTTACTGAAGTTTCTTTATGACTTATGAGAGTGAAGTTTCTTTATGGCTTATGTGAGTGATAATGTGGGATTTGAGGTTGTTAGTCATCATCTAAGCTTTTCAGTTACAGTCAGCTTATTTTTATTTGACTTTAAGTAAAAAACAGTTGTAGATAAATATGTATTTGCATTTATTTTGTTGTTGTTTTTCAGTTGCATTTGTCTTAATTGGTTGCTGTTACAAGCCGTTGTGCTGTTTTTTTAAATCTCCAGTTTGCTCCTGATCTTGTCCTCGTCTCAGCCGGATACGACGCGGCCTTTGGTGATCATCTGGTGCGTGAATCGCTTCTATTATACACGCACTGCAATTTTTTAAATTAGTGAATGTATTTTCCTCTGAGAGCAAATTATAAATATTTCTACTGAAATACGGTCTAAAAAAACAGCACTAATTGACCGTTGATCTATTACATTCGAATTGCCTTTAATTGCTAACATAGAGTATTGTTATAATGAATGCAAAGGAACTTGGAGCTACAACCGATTCCTCTATTGAGGAACTCTTTGCTATTTTCAGTTTCTGTGAACTTTTGCTTTCTTGGGATTGTCTTCTCTGCTGTTGTTTTTCTGAGAATGTTTTGTGTCTTTTGGGTGGGTTTTTGTTTTGCAGGGTGGCTGTCGAGTGACCCCGGCTGGTTTTGGCCAGATGACCCACCTGCTCAGCAGCTTGGCCGATGGAAGACTTATCCTCGTCCTAGAAGTCAGTCTTTTTTATATTTTGACAATCGGTGAAAGAACAGCATTAGAATTTCTGAACGTTTTTCCAATGTGTTTCACGTCTCACGTGTTCCACTCTCAGCGCCTCAGTCTCATGTACACACAATGCAAATCTACTACCAAATTTTGCAGCAAGATTTAAAAGGCCTCTTGTTCACCAGGTCTGTCTGCCATAGACTGTCGCCTGGTGCCCTGCCTCTGATATCCTGGTATCTTGCGTGATTTGATTTGGTCTGCCATCAGCTGACGCTTCTATTCATTATGAAGATTAGATTAGAAGAAGACCCTTGTGGGGAAAGGGGAACCCAATGAATGCATGGAGAAATACGAGGCATTGATGTTGATGTTGGTCAGTTTCCTCATTTGGTGTTTTGTTAAGTTTTTTTTGTCTTAATCCCTTTTTAGGGTGGATATAATCTGAGCATTCTTCCTGAATGTGTTGCATCCTGTGTATCGGTTCTGCTTAACGATATTCCTCCTTTTGTGTCGCTGCCGTCAGTCGACTCGTATGTCTCCATATTCTCATGATTAGCTATGAATAGTAACGGTGATATGGTGTGTTATAAATTCAATATAGAGTTGCCATCGAATAGTTTATAGTGATAGAAATATTGAATTCTTCCTGCTTTGTCAACAGTGTTGATGGCTTGACATGCATATCATGATATTACTTCAGTCTGAGTTTCTGTTTGTGGCTGTTTATGCTGCATTTAGAATTAATGTTTGAAGTCTTTCTGGTTTCAGGGCAGTGCAGTCGATTTCACAGACAATTGATGCTCTTCAGCCGTACTGGAAATCTTTGTCTTATCGAGGTAAATTCTACTTATCATCTGAACTGTTTGAAGTATTTATCTATCACGTCACCATGGCCATCTGTGTTTTGGACACCCCATGGCCATCTGTGTTTTGGACACCCCATGGCCATCTGTGTTTTAGACACCCCATGGCCATCTGTGTTTTGGACACCCCATGGCCATCTGTGTTTTGGACACCCCATGGCCATCTGTGTTTTAGACACCCCATGGCCATCTGTGTTTCATGTCGTTAACCTTATGAGATGATCTGTTGTTTGTTGTGCTCAGTGAAGATGCCATCGAGAGAGAAGACCTTGGACTGGTTACAGAATTTGGGTCACAAGACAAGACTTGATGATAAGCAACAACAGCTGGTCACTGGATTGGAATCTTTGCATAGTTTGTGAATTTATTCCTTTTTTAAATGACGCTTTCTTCTGTGTAGGCAATTTTCATACAGTTAAGTCTAAATGTTTTTAGTTTAAATGCAGTACATTTGAATTATTGTCTTGATTTATAACTTCATTCTTGTTATCTACATTTTTTAATTAGTAAAGCTTCCATCTGGTGAGAAAAATTCGAACCAATTGTCAGAATTGTCCAACTGAAAGCAATGTCAGTTACTGTGTCTGTCATTAGATGATCTTACCATTTTAGTCTCAGGTGAGGTTTCGTCTGGCGCCAGCAAAGGTGTCCTCCACAGACAAGACGAAACATGCTGTGCTGCGGGAGGCAAAGATGTGGGGCAGGCAAAGGACCTCCACCAATTTCTTCGGAATCTGGCTCAGGGCCAAGTAGTTATTTCTCTTTAGTCAAACTCAACTATTGTCACTCTGTAGAAACTTGTGATATATAGATAAGCACAGTAGAAGAAAATCTTTATTAATTATTAAATAAATAGGTAAATGTATTTATTTATTAGCATTATTTACTATTTATTAAGAACAATCTCTTATCGAATGTAACCTGTTTACTATTGAGCTTCTTCATACTGTTGTAACGTAAAGGATGTTTTTTGTAACAATAGTAAACAATGATCGATAATATCACTGAGCAGTCAGCAACAGATGTTTTAATGCAATAACTCATTTAAAACAGTACATTCATTCATCCATCCATCCATTCATTCATTCTCAACTGCCAAGAGAGCTGTCTGAATGTTGACTGTAGAGTCTGGATACTCCCTCGTTTGGTGGTACAGTGGATGGCAGTGAGCTTGTTTACTGAATGCTCTGTTGTTTTTTTCTGTTCTGAAAAGGACAGTTTGGAATTGCATGCAGTTGCGCCATTTCTGCATTGTCCTCACGTTGACCTTATTCAACCGGTCCCAGCCATTGGCCTTGACACCACCCAGGAGTGTGTCCTCTGTGGTGCAGTTGGGGAGAACTGGGTCTGTCTTTGCTGTTACGAGGTATACCAGGAAAATTCCTCCTCCTAATAAGCCTTTCTATGTTTGTCCATGTTCTCATCATTAGTCTTTTACATGAAATGTGTATTTATTATTATTATTATTATTATTATTATTATTATTATTATTATTGAATAATAATAATAACATGAAATGTGTATTTATTATTATTATTATTATTATTATTATTATTATTATTATTATTATTAATATTATTATTTTTATTTTTATTATTATTATTAAGTGTAAAGGCTAATTTAAGTGGCTGTGGGTTTTGAACTGCAGTAAATTCAAATTGTAGCTTGCAAGATGTACAGGTCTTAGACAGTGTCGTCAATTTTTGACAGATTCTGAGTGATGAAAACTTGGACCAATCAATAACTTAATCGATAAACTTCTATGGCGCCACCATCATAATGCCTATGGCATCAGCCGATGGGTGTAAAACCGAGGCATTTGAAGCACGTTTTACCAAGAGCGTCAGCTTCATAGTATAACTAAGAAGTGTCTTATTATCTATATATGACATAATAAATTGTGGTTGATCTTTATATATTGTCTCTGAAGGTTCACTGTTCTCGATATCAGAATGGTCACATGGTCGAGCACAATCGCTGGTCAAAGCACCCGATAGCACTTAGCTACGCTGACATGTCCGCTTGGTGCTACTCTTGTGATACGTACGTTGATCATGTCGTAAGTTCTTTTGGTGATTTTCCTGCATAGAACTTTGTATTTGCATGTATTTGTGCGCATACATGCTTGTATGTTATTGCAGATGGTTTTGGCAGTAAAAGAGTTGACTCGATCGGTCCTTTTCTACAATACTGGAAGATTACTTTCTTTGACTGATCCTTGTGTTTCATGTAGAGTAACATGAATGCTTAAGTTCTGAGTAGATGATGATTATGCAGTAATACTAGTTTTGTTTTCAAACAGATTCTAGTAGAGTGTCTATAATGCTTTTCCTGTTCACTTTTGTTTATTGTTTTGCAGAAACTGTTGGAAGCAAAGACCAAAGCCTGTGAACACAAATTTCACTAGATATTTGGAAAACCTAACTTTATCATTTACGGTTAATGTCTTAACTTTGAAAATGACTGAGGATTTGAATTTTGCTTTTCCCTACTAATGCATTCACCATTTTGAAATCAATTCAATTCACTGTGCGCAATTTGAAGTTGTGTAGATATTTGAATAATATGTTTGCAATGTATTTGTTGTTACACTGTGTAATGTAATTCATTATTATTGTTGCATCAATGTTTCATAATATATTAGCTCGTTTTGTGATGAGTAATAATATATCGTTAATGCTAATGTATTAAAACTACAGTATACAAGAAGCTTTAGTCTTATTTAATGTTGCAGTTAATTGAGCACATAATTGAATTATTGTAGGTTGGACTCATAGAATTTGATAGTGGATTTGAATTTTCAAAAATAATCGAACGACTTGTGTTAACGTGTTATGTGAATAGTGAAAATGTTTACAGATGACTAAGAGAGGGCACTGGTGTTTGTAATCATTTGACTATTTTATAATTTCTAAGTCAGAGGTTTGGAGCATTTCACAGCCTAAGACCTATTGATGCAATCTATGAGATTCCAAATTTTGTAGAAGTCCTCTGTTCTTAAATATGGTGGACATTTGGGAACAATTCATTCAACCTAAGATATCATGAACTATAAGGCTATAAGAATTTAGAATTATGATAGCATGTATGACTTCTAGAGCACCAATGTTTATACTCAATGGTATCAATCGACGGTACTCTAAATCCATGTCGCAAAATACTTGGTCAGTTCCATAGATCAGTCAGAGTGGGAGTGGGGGGTTCGGAAAGCAGCAAGGTAGCTACTAGCTGCCAATAAAAATCATGAAAGGTAAATATCGTATTGTGGCAAGTCGATTACGTCATCAGAATGTATACTTCCTATTTATCGTCTATGTACTTCCGGTTTGGGGTTGTTTTGTTTATAAACTGCAATATATTATAAGAAACATCTTTTTATTTGAATTTACAAGAAAATAGTATCAACAGAAATGGTTTCAAAGGACGAAAGGGTTGACGAAACGATTCTGCGTTGCGAGAATCTTTTAAACGACGTCCTCAAGGAAGAACTGCGGTCTGTTTACGATGGTTAATGGTTCTTTGGTTCTTTGGCGCAGTCAGGGTTCCAGTCCAGAATAGGGTTTCCAATATTTAGGCGCACCGTGTCCTTTGGGGATTGGGGGACTGGGTGAGCGTCGATAGCTCCTCAGTGGGGTCCGGGGCGCAACTCAGGCCTAGAGAACATCTTTAGTAATATTAGAGTTAGTTCCTGAGCTTTGAAACAATGTGACAAGCACTGCTAGAGAATTTAATGATAAATTTGATAATAATTATACACTTTTATAGCACCATTTCTAATGTCATGATGGATCAATCGATTATACTCCAAATTATGACTGTAAAGAACCAGGCCCGTCCATATATCAGTGAGTGGGAGACAGCAAGGCAGGCTATGGAGGAACAGCAGTCTCAAATTTATAGACAATCACCTTTGCCATTCATTTCTAATCGGTTTTGGACTAATAACATGGCCTATCTGTGTAGATTTTATGTAATAGATAGATTAAATATACTGTGGTTCATATTATTTATTATTGAATTAATTTATATGTACAGGTAAACATATTTAATATTTATGCTTATAATTTTAGGGTTCGACTAGAAGCTCGCGAAAAAGTTCACAAAGAAATGTCCGAATATCTATTACTTCAAAGTCAAATCGAGCAAATTGAGGTGTTTTGTGGAGAGCCTTTTGATTTAATGTCTTTTTCTTGAGGAGATTGAATTGTCTAAGAAGCATTCAAGCATTTAATTCAATGCAAAATTGAAGACCTGCAATGTATTAAAGGTGTAAAGTAGTATATTCTGCTTTTTAAAAATAAAGTTGGAAAAATCAAATAATTTAAACAATGACCATGATTTGCTGATGTTGAGTATTGAAAAAGGGCTCTATTTCTGTGAATTTAAATTTACCAGACATTGTTTTGATGACAGTAGTGATTGAAAAGTATGAGTGATTTAATTCTTGTTTTATTCTTAGGAGGATAACTTGACTTCCCTTCACACTCAGCTTGATCTGGGCTCGAATTTTTACTGCCAAGCAAAAGTGTAAGCAGGCCTATTTATTGTCACTCTCCATGACTGTGGATCTGCCATTTCTGTCACATTTCCGTAATAATTGTGGCAACACCTTTGATCTTCTTAATGAGAACTGCATATTATTGGTGTTCTGTTAAAAATGTTATCCCTTTGTATTACACCTGAGTAATTTAACTTTAATCTACTCTGAACTATTGATGTGGCCCTTCCTGACATAGTTGTGAGAAGGAGGGATTGGGGGAAGTCAGACAGAAGAGTAAACTCTGGTTGAATTTCTTTTGCAGTCCTGACACATCCATGATCTTTGTTCATATTGGTTATGGGTTTCTGGTTGAATTTACACTCAAAGAGGCATCAGAGTTTATAGAAAAGAAACTGAAACATTTGAATTCTGTCACCGATCAGTTGACTGAACATGTAACGAACATCAAAGTTGATATTCTAGTATTAACAGATGTAAGTACGGGAATGTTTCATCTTTAGAATTTATTTCTTTATTTTGATGTTTATAAGTAAACTTGTACATACTTAAATGAAAGTGAATCAAGATTTTGTAACTGAGCATTGTTACTTTGTGGTTATCTTGAACTAGGTTTCAATTTCTTTGATAATTGATTAAATCAATTTTAGAGGCAAATGTTTGATTGAAGTTGTATGTTTATAGCCATATACCTTGAAGCATTATTTTTTACTATTTTCCCCATTGCATCCATCTCAAATGGGTTACCCCACCTTTCTGTGCAGTCCACAAATGTCATGCAACTACTTTTGGAAGAGTATGTAGGGAGGGAGGTGGTCAAAAATGTTTGTGTGCATTTCATGATCCTTGCATTAATTAACAAGTTCTGATTAGTTGATCAAGATTTATTTTCATGACAGAACCTTTGACCGTCTTCTCTCTTATCATGTTTCAGAGTTAAATACTGTACCAGAGCACTTTTGTGTCTTTTGGAGCTGTTTAAGGTTCACCTTGGTTTCTGTTTATAGGAACTGAGGAAACTTCAAGGATTTTCAGAAACGGACGAGAAACAGCATAGAGATCTTTCTGTATAAAGGGTTGTCGAACATTGGACATATGTACAGATGCATTTGATCATTCTATTAAACTGTTTTCCAGCCTTTCTGTAATTTTTGACTCCATTTCTCATTGGTTTTCATGAGCACTTTGCTTATTCATCAGGATTAGTTATTGCTAAATAAAGCTGACGGCTCCATCGTCTGCCTTGGTGGCTCTCTCTCTCTCTCGGTAGGGGCCATCCATACATTACGTATGCAGTGAGGGTAAACGGATTTAGGAGATTTTGCTTATGGGGGGGTCTTAAAACCGAATGCGTACATATGCACAAATTTATATATAGCCGCCTACGTAACAATTAAAAAAACTGCTCAGTCAGAAAACTGGTTGAAATCACGCATTAGATATGAACACAATTACTTTCTCATGGACAGGCATTAAGATTCAGGTGGACGTATTATTATTATTATTATTATTATTATTATTATTATTATTATTATTATTATTATTAATTACTATTAAGCCACATTGTTATTTTCATTGAGTAGATTTCAGACAGAACTCTTAGATTATAGGCCTATTATGAGAGTGTATAACCGGGCCCAGTGTGTTATCCAGGCATGTTAGGGGGGAGATTTCCCCCCACAAAACTTCAAAATACCCCCTAATTCCAAAAATTTCAGCACTGACAAATTTTTGCATTGTACTACACTGTATGTCTCTTCCCCTCCAGCCAAAATTTCCAAATCAATTCCTCCGCCCCCCCCCCCCAAGACCTAGAGTCTGAATAAAACACTGGCTGCTGGACCCAATGTGTGGTATTTTAGTGAGTCTTGTCAAAGAGTTAGGGCCAGGCCGTTAGGAATTGGGGTGCAGAAGTGCAGCCGCACCCCTGGAAAAAATTCGGGTGTGCACTGCACCCTCTGGAAGATCAGGTTGTTTTGTTACCTGTCAGGATTTTTTAAAAGAAGATCAAGTAGATCCTGTAAAATGACCTTTTTTCGCTTGGCAGGACTTTTAAAATAAAGATAAAATCTGCACCAGTACACCCTTTTCTAAAAATTCGTTCCCGCCTGCCTGGTTAGGGCCTACGTGGTTATAAACTATATCGCATTAGAATATTCTGCCTAATTTTAAATTGTAGCACTCGTCTTTTATCCATCAGATCGATTAGATGTACTATTTATTTAGCACAGTGGCGTCGCCAGGAATTTTTGGTTGGGGGGGAAGGGGTCTGGCGTGTCAGATTCCTTACCCACCCCTACCCCTCTCCACAAAATGTTTCTCACCAGATTTGCGCGAATCTGGTAGGTGGTCTGGGGCAGGTTGGGGGCAGTTGCCCCATTTGTCCCCCCCCCGTGGCGACGCTAATGCTTTCCACAGTATTAATGTGTCTATATATAGGCCTATTGGCAATATAATAATGGTGGCTGTACAATGTATAGATTTGTAAACCCTTTAAAGTGATAGATATCCAAAATGCGGGTCCAGATTTCTCGTAGACATCGACGGGGCTTCAATCGGTGCAAATATGAAATCTCTACGACACCACAAATTTTCGCTCAAATTTCGAAAAAAAACCCTGGACTATAGTCCATGAAAAATTTTCGGGCGACCCAAAAATTCATGTCGATATTTCACCCAAATTTCTATTTAGAACCTTCAAACACCTTGCAGTGATGTCAGTGGAGTAGAAAAATCCGTCACTTTCCACCCTATTAATGTGTCTATATTGCAAAATATAATAATGGTGGCTACACATTTTATAGATTTTGAAAGCTTTAAAGCAGTCAGATATCTGATAGATATCCAAAATGCGGGTCCAGATTTCTTGTAGGCATCGACGGGGCTTCAATCGGTGCAAATATGAAATCTCTACGACACCACAAATTTTCGCTCAAATTTCGAAAAAAACCCTGGACTATAGTCCATGAAAAATTTTCGGGCGACCCAAAAATTCATGTCGATATTTCACCCAAATTTCTATTTAGAACCTTCAAACACCTTGCAGTGATGTCAGTGGAGTAGAAAAATCCGTCACTTTCCACCCTATTAATGTGTCTATATTGCAAAATATAATAATGGTGGCTACACATTTTATAGATTTTGAAAGCTTTAAAGCAGTCAGATATCTGATAGATATCCAAAATGCGGGTCCAGATTTCTTGTAGGCATCGACGGGGCTTCAATCGGTGCAAATATGAAATCTCTACGACACCACAAATTTTCGCTCAAATTTCGAAAAAATACCCTGGACTATAGTCCATGAAAAATTTTCGGGCGACCCAAAAATTCATGTCGATATTTCACCCAAATTTCTATTTAGAACCTTCAAACACCTTGCAGTGATGTCAGTGGCAAAATATAATAATGGTAGAAAAATCCGTCACTTTCCACCCAATATTAATGTGTCTATATTGCAAAATATAATAATGGTGGAACTACACATTTTATAGATTTTGAAAGCTTTAAAATTTTGAAAGCTTTCTAAGTAGTCAGATATCAGTCAGATATCTGATAGATATCCAAAATGCGAAATTCAATCCAGATTTCTTGTGGACTATAGCATCGACGGGGCTTCAATCGGTGCAAATAAAATGAAATCTCTAATACACCACAAATTTTCGCTCAAATTTCGAAAAATATCCAAAATACCCTGGACTATAGTCCATGAAAAATTTTCAATCGGGCAAATATGACCCAAAATTCATGTCGATATATTGCTCACATTTCGCTTTAGAACCCTCAAGATGTCCGCACTGATGTCAGAGTACTAGAAAAATCCGTCACTTTCCAATTTTAGCACTATCATTCAGGTACATTGGTATATGCTTAACTTTAATCAACAATGTTTGCTATAAAGTGAAAATTAATTCTCTTAAGCTATGTACGAAGTTGCTCTATTGCTAGGCATTGGGTTAATTAAGGCAGTTTTCCGTTCAATTTTCATCAAAGTGGATCTATGCATCGAAGAAACACTGACGTCTCAGACTGGAAACCAAATTTTCATCTGTTTGGTAATTACACGAGTATTGTAGCAATTAACATAGTAATGGACTAAATTCAGAATGGCACAAGTATGACTGTAGCTTTACTATTGGACGATGTCTCTTATAATTATATATATCTAAAAGTGTCTGTATAATATCTAGACCTCAGCAGCAGCAGCAGCAGCAGCAGCGAAGATCTTCTTCGTAATAACAGAAGTGTAGGTCTTCTGTAGTAAGTAGCATCTCTTTCGTTACCGAATATTCGTCTCTTCGGACGCTCGCTGTCTCTGCAGCGCGCGTGGCTCTTCAGAGGATGGGCGACGCCTGCCAGGCGACCGACTCGAAGTTGCATTCGTTGATGCCGCGTATGATGCGGAAGTAGCCGTTCTCTCCCCAGAAACTGCCCCAGCTGTTCTTCACAATCCAGTACTTGGTTCCGGTGCGCGGGTCCTCGCCCCACCCGACCACCGTTACTGCGTGTCCTCCGTACGCGTAGTCGTACCCTGGGTTCAAAATATTCATAAAAGAAAACAATGCTATTCAGACTAAATAGGCCTAAGCGTTTTAAGCAATAACAACAAGGCAAATTTTAATAAGTAACACCGAACAATGGATTCTAAAAATTTCGACTAGTCTAAATATTCGTTGTGTTTTGTCGATAGTAATTATCATCTTATTTGCTCCAATATCGTCTGCCAATACCTACCATTCTCTGTAGTTTAAAACTGTCCAATTTACGCAATAGAGAAAACCACAGGCAAAATTCTGAATGCCAAGCACTTTTGATATACAATAGATAGTGCCCTAATTTTTGAAAAAAAACGTGATTACTAGGTCCTCTTCACTTGCCTGTCAAAAGTGCTAGCCATTCACACACACGTCTGCCAATACCATTCTCTGTAGAAAGGTTGTCTCAAACCTGTTACAGTCTTGCAGAAAATACTATACCAGGTCTACCAATAAAAATCTTATCGGATTTACACGATTTGCACAAGTGACCCTAGGCCGGTCGGACCGACCGGTGCAATTGCACCGGTTTGCACCAATCTAGCTACGCCACTGCTGCCTACCGTAATGATAGTAGATTCCACTTCTGTAGTGGACGAAGTCCGAAAAGACGGTGTAACCAGCCACTATGGGTCCGTTGTGGAAGATGGCCAAGCGCATCGCCAGTTCGTTACAACTGTCCACAGAACAGAACAGGTGCACGTTCGCAAGCATTTAATAACCATCACATTCACAACTGATGTAGTAGAAATCTAAGATATAATCTTGAACTTCTATAGCGCCTCTTCATAGCGCATTAGAAGCATCGGCCAAAAATAACAATCACACACAAATGACCCAGGATCAGATCCGACAGTCTATGGACTCTATGCCTTTATCCGTCTAAAGACAGCGTCTGTAGAGGCCCTAGAGGGTCTATCGTGTATAATGCCTACCCTCCGGTGTGATGTCCGATGAATTCATAGTCAATGGCGTACGAGCGCTTGCACTTGAGCGATGAGCAGCCGAAAGATTCCCTGCCGCGGTAGGAGTTACAGGACTCCTCCGCGTATCCAAAGTCCTCGCCGAATTTTCCCTCGGAGAAAAGATAACCCCCATAGCAACCTATTTAGACGCACAGCCAAAGAAATCCTTGCTCATTAAGTATACGTAATGATGATGATCATTATGATGATGATGATGATGATGATGATGATACTACTACTACTGCTGCTACTACTACTGCTGCTACTGCTGCTACTGCTACTGCTGCTGCTGCTGCTGCTGCTGCTGCTGCTGCTGCTGCTGCTGCTGCTGCTGCTGCTGCTGCTGCTGCCACTGCTGCTGCTGCTGCTGCTGCTGCTGCTGCACTGCTGCTGCTGCTGCTGCTGCTGCTGCACCTGCTGCTGCTGCTGCTGCTGCTGCTGCTACTGCTACTGCTACTACTGCTGCTGCTGCTGCTGCTGCTACTGCTACTGCTACTACTACTACCACCACTACTAATAATAATAAATAATAAAAATAATAAATAATAATAACCTATATTAATATAATAATAATAAATAATAATGATAATAATAACCTATATAATAATAATAATAATAATAATAATAATAATAATAATAATAATAATAATAATAATAATAATAATAATAATAATAATAATAATAATAATAATAGGCCTATGTTATTATATTAGTTAATAATATAATAATATTATTACAGAACAACCGAAGAATTGCATAAATAAGTAAGTAAGTAAGTAATCGACATCTTCTCGCGTAGCGGCGCCATTTATATACCGAATGCGTATGGACTGCAGTCGACGACATCTTGCGGCGAGTAGATCGGTCTCAGAGCATTTCCCGTCAATATCCTGACACGTGACTCCTGCATGGCAGTGGCAGCGAAGGCGTAGCAGCTGCCGCAGTGACCTCCAGTCAAAATTCAATATCTCTTATAATTAATACTAATATATTAAATATTAAATATTAAATATTAAATATTAATTACGTCATCAGTTGACGCCTTCAGAATTGTCGGACGCGCATCTGGTGACTACTAGGCCCTAATAAGTAAGTAAGTAAGTAAGTAAGTAGGTCGGCATCAGTGACTAATATTCGAACCTCACTGTGGAAGTAGCAATTATTATGTAAACTTCACTGTAGCTAATATTGGCTGTATTATGTCTATTTCTTATCCCCCGTATTAGGCCTATGTTACATTACCGTACAGTACTAGCACTAATTTCATCTCTAGGCGTTTAGATTCAGAGCAGATCTTGCACGGTATAAGAGATGCTGCCTTGTTTTTAGTCTTCCTAAACACGAAGGTAGGCCGCTTCGTGAATGTTGAACAGATGTTCCAAGATCCTCTAATCGCACGACGCATGAGCGGCATGACCATCGACGGAAATAAGTTTTTACAATCGGTTTTCTATAATAACTTCACGCATTGTGTTTTGAGCACAGGAGCATCATAGATCTTACCTTGATTTCTGACAGGTGAGACGTAGTTGGATCCTCTGATATTCCTCCAGTCGAAGTTTGTTGGCAGGCGATAATAGAGCGAAGCATTTCTCTGCGCTTCTGTCTCTGGACCTGGCTTTGGCGCCCTTGAAATTGGAAAATTAACATCTGAAGCAGTCGCACATATAGGCCTATAACCTATAGGCCTATAACCTATAGGCCTACATAGTAAAATATAGTTCGGAATATTCATCTCGATTGCAACATCTCTTTAGCTTGCGGTGCTAACAGCCATGGTGGTCACTGACTTATTTTTAGGGAAGAGGGTCAACGTGCATTCTGGAGTCTAAATCACCCACAGCTAACCTAATCTTTAACTTCTATAGCGCCACTTTGTAACGCATCGAAGCATCAGCCGATGGCACTGCACTGAACTGGCGTAGCCAGGTTTCAGAACTCCTACGCCTTCATTTCTAAAGGTCACCTTGATCAGACCCTACTTTAGTCGCTTCCTCCCTTCAAATATCACAACCAGCCTACGTCAAATGGGGTTATGCGCCCCCCCCCAATGCCCAAGCTAAGCTAATGCTTTGCTATAGGGCCTAGGGACTATCTTTTATTTCTATTATGTGTAATTTAGACCGAAATATTTTGAATTATATTTGAAAAGAAAGATTTCTGAACAAATATTTCACCTATCGATTGTTGTCGCCATACTTACTTAACGCGGAGGGAGTATTCGCCGCCGGCCAGGTTGATGAAGTCCGCCTTGGTGAAGTTCTCGAACTGCGGGTACTTCTCTGCCTTCCAGAACGACTGACCTTCGTTGATCGACTTAATCAGATTCAAATCAGAACGAAACTCTTCGCTCTCGGAACTAAAAGAATCCACACACAGCAAATATCGACGGCGCCATCTTCTGACTCAGTTTGGTTTCATTAGAGAAGAAATCAATTAACCCCTTAACTGGGAATCCCGGATATATCCGTTCATCTTACATTGAGTTACAGTTAAATACACGGTTAAGGGGTTAAACACCACGTTCCTAAAACTTCCTATAGATTAACTGTCACTTGGATTATATATTCAGTATTTCTATCATCCAGAATCTGTGTGAATAGCTACAGTGACCGCGAGGAACAAGAAAGAGTGGTCCTTACACAGAACAGATCCTACTGAACCAGTCTAAACTCTGTTGCTATAATTGTTATTATTGCTATTATTATTACTATTATTACTATTATTATTATTATTATTATTATTATTATTATTATTATTATTATTATTATTATTATTATTATTATTATTATTATTATTATTATTATGTAGACAATGTGAGAGTTAAAGTCAACTTGTACAACTCCCCAATAATTACGAATTGTGGCCTCAGGTAGACTTACCTTTCGGTTTTAAGGTGTTCGAAGAGCAGAGGCTTTGATGGTTCCGGTTCTTCCTTGGGCTTCTTCTCGCCGTCTCTGTAGCTTCTGATGCCGTAGAAACAAGCCCAATTGTTGCCGAGCAGGTCATGTGACCAACCGACCGCCATTCCTCTCCAGGTAAGGTCGTCCTTGTCTTTGGTGGAGTTGTTGCCTTCCCTCGGTCTCTTCCACGGAATACTGTAGAACTTCCTGCCCTGGATGACTATTTCAACGCCCTGAAAATGGCAATTGCAGTTGTCACCATCACCACCACCACCACCACCACCACCACCACCACCACCACCACCACCACCACCACCACCACCACCATCATCACCACCACCATCATCATCATCATCAATTCTCTAATTATAATCTGAGTGACTAAATAAATGTAGCATCGTAATCTTTTGCGTATAGTCGGAGTTTAAGCGTGCAAATAGCGCCACCTGGGGAATGGGGCGTCATCAACGCCTGTAGAGGTGATTTCAAATACGTTCAAATCTTGAATCAGTGACGTAGCCAGGGGGAGGGTGACACGAGGGCCGGACCCCTATTCTGTCTGGAACCAGTCGTGGGATTTGCCCTGATCGCTGAGAAATTTTCGGCGGGTGGGGTTGAATAGGTATGGCGGTCGGGATAGAACTGGGTAAAGCGATTTGCGGAGAACTCAACTCCTTGAGCATTTTATGCTCGTTCACTGATTTTCACTCGAAACTGTCGATGTTGCCCCACCCCCTATTCATAGATCCTGGCTACGCCACTGTACTGAATAGTTGAGGATTAATTAAGCAAATAGCAAGACAATAGATCGTCTACGTACGGCTTCGAAGACCGATGTCCAATATCCGTCATTTCCAAACTCGTCCCTTGCAACGTCCGGACAAGAGAGCGTCACCTTGAATTCCTTTACGGTCACTTCTAATCAAACAAACTTCTTACTTAAAATAAAAGAAATATTAAACTAAGAAATTTCAATTGAATAATTATGAAAACTTAAGAAAGTCTAGTGATTTGGTGTCATTAGAAAGTCATGTTTTCACTATTAGGCCTATTGAAAAAAATCAAACACTATCGAAAGCCCACTCTAAGGCCTAGGCCTACTGTTGGTGCTTTAAAGAGGTCGTTTAAAATATAAGTTGACAAGTCACGTGATCGTCTGTTAAATTTAGTTCGCACCTGGATTTCGGTAACAGCCGAGTGTCTTGTTGTAGCCTCCCTTTCCCACCAGGATTTTCCAGGTGCCTTCCCAGACGGAGTGCGTCTCGATGGAAGGGAGCAGAGTTGCCACGCAGAGGACGAGAGTGACTCCGACAAGAAGACTCATCTCGCCGCCGACTCAACGACTCTTCGAGGGTAGAGACTCTCCTTCTTCTTATTCCGTCAACTCCAGTTGCCCACCGGTCACAGCAGACGACTCGAAGTGTCGCCTCTGATCCGTCGAGGTCTCCTAATAAACCCGGCGAACGAGTCACGCCCCTCTGTCGATCAATGTCACGGAAAACGAGCGAGATGGAGACGGAGAAGAGGGAGAGGAAGTGGAGAGGGGGATAGAAGCTTCAGTTGCAATAGGGGTTCGATTAGAACCGAGAATACCCCCCGAAGACAAGAGGGCGGTTTCGATCACTCACTCCCCGACGCCACAAAGACGACGGATTGTTCTAGAGACGCGAATTCGCCATCTGGCGATCGGCAGTTGAACAAAGCATTGGCTGTTGTCGGCTGTTCAATGGTCCGACGGAACAATGTCAGAGGATAACTGACTTGATGAGAAACCGATGAATTCTGACACTGTATAAGAGAGCGTTGTCAACCAATTATGCGAACACAAAAATACTCTGTGTTTTAGTTTGGATCGAATTTTGAAACAAGATTCATCGAAAACAGACAAATGCCTTTTCTCGAACTTCTCTCTTGACCATTAAATTAACAAAAGATACATTTGACTTAAGGCATAAAACTAATCTATTTATATAATCATCATTATTATCATTATTATTATTACATGTATTATTATTATTGTCTGATTTTCGAACTGACCCTGTACAGAGCTATTATCTGTATTCGCTTTCTGCAAGAACAGTGCTACTCTTGTAGCATTTTAATCTGATTATAAAATATGCAATTATCGCCGTCGTCGTCGTCATCATCGTCGTCGTCGTCATTATCGAAAAATAAAGTAGACTGACCCCCTTTTTATGGCGAGGTCCCATTCCGGCGGCCAGGCACTCTTCTTGCCTCGAAAGGTATTTTTCCTAAAAGGCTCCTTTAGGCATGACCAGGGACGTAGCCAGGCATGGGCAGGATTTTAGGTTGAAGGGGGCTGAAGCCCAAGATTCACTCCCCTTTCTTCCGTTTGAGCCCGTAGCGCCATTTGAGCTTGAATACTTATGGGGGTTAGCTTCCGGCTTGGGGGTGGGGCTTGAGCCCCAAGCCCATTCCTAGCTACGTCCCTGGGCATGACCCTTCATTAGGCCCATAGCAAAAATCCCGATAGCGAGAAATTCATTTTTTTCAAATTTTTCTACGTCTGCGATTCTAGAGAAAAAGCCTCTTTGCGTCCGATTTGATTAAATAGGCCGCCTACAGTTTGCTTCTCTAGCGCTATTAATCGCAACATAATGGTCTGTCACCTCATTTTTATACAAGTGGACTGATGCACCAAATCCTCCACTTCCCAGCGCTTTATCAAGAATCCATCCATTGATTTTTCTGTATGGTGGTTAAAATAATATAAAATAATAATTAGCCTGTAGGCTAAACATTTTAACTCTACCGTTGTCGTCGTCGTTGTAGTTGTCGTCGTCGTTATAATCATCGTAGTCAATTGCTTTATTGTGCATGCTTTGGTTATCATCTCTTCAATTATTCGCCTATAGGCCTAACGAATGACCAACGGCAAGTGGTCGTAATAGAGAGCATCGCAACAGGGTCCATTGTACGCCCAGCGAGATCAGTTTTCCTTTGCTTCTGCGCTATTAATTCTTCTCCATATACAATGGTCTCTTTAACATGCTGTTAGGAATTCGATAATTGGCAGAACTCGAGATGAAATGTCATACGCTGTTGTGTGATTTCAATCAGTATTCTGCTTTCACATAATCCCGTTGTCATTGAAGCCTGCAGCCAAAAAATCTGTTAGCCATTTGCTAAAAAAGACAGCACACAATCAACAATCGACAGCTTACTTGCATTTCAAGATAAGTTTGTAATAAATCAAATGTGAATATTAAATAACGTTAGGTCTTCTTCTTCTTCTAGACTGCATTCCATTCGCTGTTATTTAATCGATTTTTCTACTTAAATATTAAATCTTTTTATACGACATGTAACTCATTGCCGTCAGTTTCAACTAAGTCTTCAGAAATGATTGCATAACCTTAACTTTTCTATGCACAAGTAATTGCTGTTTTGTCCAGCTGTGCAGAGAAACAGGCAGAGGATGGCGAAGACTCAAATGTCTCCAATCGAACAGGAAAAGCTGCTTAACATCAGCTAACGAAAGAACTTCTATAGCGCCATTGTGGTAATGCATTTGCCATTTGGCACCAGTCGATGGTCGCCTCTTGATTTTAATCGTCGTTCCGTACTGTCAAATCCAAATAAGTCAGTCAGATTTTCTGGTTCCGGTTATGGCCTACCCTAGCCTTTAATAAAATCCGCCTTTGCCCCCAACAATTTCTTGAAATTTTAGAAGCAAATTCACGCATTCTGGTCAACTTTAGGAGGATAAAATTAGTATTAGAATCAGGCCTGAAATCTTCTATGTCAATGGTTATTTTTGCCTATAGCCGTAGGCCTATATGGGCAACCCATATAGAACGTATTCTTTTATAGGCCTATAACTTTTGATTTCTTGGGAGGAGCGACTAAATTTTTGTGTTGGGTGGTCCAGAGGGCTAGCACCCTCTACTGAAATTGGCAGAAATTGTTACGTATTAGAAACATTTTTTTCTATGTCAATGGATCTGGCTCTGCATTGAATGATAGAAAATGTAAGTGAAAACAAAAATCCCCCCCCAGAAATTTCAATGACGCAACGTGCGTCATTCCCCCCATAGGATAGACGCCCCTGCCCGCTCCCCCCCCCCCACCCACACAAACTTTCTCACTGGATTTGCGCGAATCTGATAGGTGGTCTGGGGTCAGGGTGGGGGAAGTTGCCCCATTTGCCGTCCCCTGTAGCGACGCTAATGGGTACGCCAAAGCAACTGATGCATCAACTAATAGTAGTAATAGCGGTGCAGAAGAAGTCTTAAGATCGCTAGATTGTTGAGAATTCTGAGGAAAGACAGAGGCTTCTGTCTACGACTGTCAATCTCAACCACGAACCACGCCCACCTGCGCCACTGTCTCTCATACCGAAGTCCCGCCTCGATGGACAGGCCACGCCCACGGCGCCTATAAGAGAGAGGGTGACATTCGGGAGAGAGACAGTCTTCGCTCAGTCTTCAGTCTCTGCGAAGCAATGGGTCTCCTCACTGCAGTCGTCGTCGTCGTCCTCCTCCTCCTCACCACTGCAACAGTTCAACGGACGGAAGCGTGGAATGAGTTCTGTCAGGTGCACGACGTCACTGGAATATGGAAGATCAGCAGAGACCTCAACACTGACGATAACTACAGATACTGCGGCAGAATAAGTAACACTACTACTACTAGCCTACTACTACTAGCCTACTACTACTACTACTACTACTACTACTACTACTACTACTACTACTACTACTACTACTACTACTACTACTACTACTACTACTACTACTACTACTACTACTACTACTACTACTACTACTACTACTACTACTACTACTACTACTAGCCTACTTTTACTATTAATACTACTATCACTAAATAAATAAATGAATAATAACCTTTTATAACGCCATCTTAGGCAATAGAGAAGAGGTAAGTTTAGAGTGTGGATCGAAAGTCTCGTAAGAAGAGACTCTCAGCTGAGCTGATCAATGGCTCAGAGTGAATGCCATTGAAATGCTGCTATAGGATAATAAGCATTCATTATGATATTATATTATATAGGAGTTATTTTCCAAAGCAACTGATATATGCTAAAGTAGATTGGATCATTGTTTGAATATTGCTTCGTACTGTACATAGGTTGGTCGACGATAGAGCACAGAATTCGACTGGCGTACCCTGACATTGCCGAAGACGAGTACGGAAATTACGGACACTGGACTCTGATTTACGGAGTTGTAAGCAGTAACTATTACATCGTAACTTCGTAAACCTTTCACAAGAGTCTATCGAAATGTATATAATCGCAATATGCAAGGCATTAAGATTTACTAGACGTTAGAAACATAATCGTTGTAATGTATATTTGTTGTAATGTGTAAATTCGTGATTATAGAGTTTAATGCAAACGTAATTTTCGGCGTGTTTCCTCTGCATACTTGTTGTACTTGACAGGCGATTGAGATACAGATTCACGGTCGCAAGTACTTTACCTTCTTCCCGTGGACCTATCGACGCTACGTGGGTTGGCAGGTGGACTGCAGGAACCTGGAAGCTGGAAGCTCGACGGACGTTCTGACCAACAACTACGCTTGCTTCAACGGCAGAAAACTGTACGGCGCCAACGAGACGAAGCAGAGGGAGGAGAAGGAGGAGGAGATGAAGGAGGTCGACCCAAACCCCGACCCAACCATCCCGACCCTCAGAGGCGACCACAAGGACGGCGTGGGCGGAGCCGCAGCAACGGAACCTCCGCCGACGTTTCTCAACCACGACCCAACTCCAACGGACATCCCAAGGCAAGTTCATCATCATCATCGTCGTCATCATCATCATCATCATCATCATCATCATCATCATCATCATCATCATCATCATCATCATCATCATCATCATCATCATAATCATCATCATCATCATCAGAATTATTACGTTGGTTACATATATCTGAGACAACTAAAGACACTGGCGGTGAACTTTGATGAAAAAGTGGGAGGGGGGTTGACCCATGTGTACCTTTCCCTTCTCTATGATTGTCTTTGAAAAGGCGGAGGTCCGAGGACTCGAGTCTAGTGGCCTAATAGCAGCAGCAGCAGCAGCAGCAGCAGCAGCAGCAGCAGCAGCAGCAGCAGCCTATGCCCATATATATATGAGATTAAACGTGAATATAGAGACCGGCGATAACGTTGTCTGTTTTGTGATCAGAGAAAAGAGGAAGTTCAAAATCGATTACGAATTGGTCGACCGCATCAACAACAATGGCCTTGGTCTGTGGGAAGCGGAGGCCTACGACCACCTGAAGGACATCGACGAACAGGACATGGTCAAGATGGCCGGAGGAAACATGACACTCCGTGGAAAGTAAGGACGACAACAATTCCAGCGCTTTTCTTATCTAGGAAAAAGTTTTGGAAACTCATTTCCACGCAGGGCCGTCGAGAGAGATTCCTGCTTGAGGCTCCTGGAAAGTTTGGAATTCCTAAAATATTGTTTAGTGACGATGATTTTGCTCATGATAAAAGAACTGAGTATAAGTATAAAGCACATATAATTTATTGCATCTAAAAATATAAGATAAAGAAAATCAGGGAACATAGGCGTGGGAACGTCGTTCCCGTGTGTTTCCACTGAAAAAATCACCGGGCGATTCCAAAGATCAGTAAGTATTCTGAGCGTCACTTCTTAACCTCTTCCACAATTGCGTATACGATGAATGAGAGGCCATTCGTTAGACAGCCACCTGTTCGCAGTGGTGTTGCCAGGAATTTTTGGTGGGGGGGGCAAAAAAGGCTAGCGTGTCAGATTCCTTACCCCCCCCTCACCCCCCCCCCTCCACAGAAAACTTTGTCACCGGATTTGCGCGAATCTGGTAGGTGGTGTGGTGCAGGTGGCGGGGGGGAGTTGCCCCCATTTCCCCCTCCTGGTGACGCTAATGTTTTCATACAGGCTTACTTAGCCTCCTAAACCACTTAAAATCACATAATAATAATAATAATAATAATAATAATAATAATAATATTATTATTATTATTATTATTATTATTATTATTATTATTATTATTATTTGGACGCGGTGAGCATTTGGACACCGAGGGTATTTCGACACGGAGAGCATTTAGACGCGGAGGGCATTTAGACGCGGAGGGCATTTAGACGCGGAGGGCATTTAGACGCGGAGGGCATTTAGACGCGGAGGGCATTTAGACGCGGAGGGCATTTAGACGCGGAGAGCATTTAGACGCGGAGGGCATTTAGACGCGGAGGGCATTTAGACGCGGAGAGCATTTGAACGCGGTGGGCATTCACAGTGGTTTTCATACAGTGGCGTCACCAGGATTTTTGGTTGGGGGTCAAAAGGGGCTAGCGTGTCAGATTCCTTACCCACCCCTCACCCTCCACAGTAAACTTTCCCACCGGATTTGCGCGAATCTGGTAGGTGGTCTGGGGCAGGTTGGGGGGGCAGTTGCCCCCATTTGCCCCCACCCGTGGCGACGCTAATTCCTGTTCGTGCCCTTGCCGCGTCTGATTGTTCGGTCGTTGGTCTCAGTTGGAAATGTTTTCCCGCTACAGACCACCGAAGCCAGCTCCGATGACGGAAGAACAGCTGAAGAAACTGCAGAGTTACTTTCCGAGATCTTTCGACTGGAGAAACGTGGATGGAGTGAATTACGTGTCACCTGTTAGAAACCAAGGCAAGTCTCAACAACAGATGCACAGCGCATCACACATGCGTCATCCACCACCTTTGACGCTCTTCTTTCACTTTCACTTTCGTTCCTCAGAAACAGAAGTTTCGTTTTTAAAATTTTTTTATCTCTCATCTTAAATTAAAAGTACTCATCGACACTTAGACCGACTTAGTTTCTTTTGACTAAAGAGGATTTTTATCCGATTCAGTCTGGTTTCGTCTTCCGCTGAAATTGGTTTCACTTTCAGTCTTGAATGATATAATTATCGTCGGGGGTTTTCCGTTGTAGGATACTGCGGCAGCTGTTACGCGTTCGCGGCGCTCGGGGCGTACGAGGCGCGCTTTCGCATCATGACCGGAAACACCGTTCAGCCGGTTCTCTCTCCCCAGGACATCGTCAACTGCAATCCATACACTTACGGTCGGTCGGTTGACTCGCCGCCATCTTCCGCCCATGCATCTCAAAGTCATGCTTGCATTCTAAATACGATAATTACGCAGGTCTTTCGTTTTCTGCGTTTCAGTGCTGGATGGCCTCTATACTTTCAAAAATGCAATTTAGCAGATTACATTAGACCTTACTAAGTGGTAATCCAGGTAAGAGATGCGGTGCTGTTTCACCAATTTCTGTCAGACTGCGAAAAGCCCTGCAATTGCTTAATAGACCCAAAGGCCATTGAGTGGGTGGGTGGGTGGGTGGGTGGGTGGGGTGTAGGTCTGTCTTTGTCAATTCTCTCGATTTCTTCATTATAACATTGAGTTGAATAATACATAATGTGGCGGTGACAGTTGAATTGAGTGCATTTGGAAGATGAAGCTAAGCAGTTGTTTAGACCGGACCTTGTCTTCGTGTGTGTGTGTGTGTGTGTGTGTGTGTGTTAGGTTGTTCGGGTGGTTGGATCTTCACGGAGGGTAAGTACGCCGAAGAGTTTGGCTTCATAGACGAAAGCTGTAATCCGTACAGCGCCGAGGATGAGCACTGCGAAAGAGACTCTTCGCAGTGCCAAAGATATTACGGCACCAACTACCAATATATCGGCGGATACTTCGGCGGGTACGTTTATATACGGCTCCTCACTCATCCCACACCACTCAGCTCACTGCGAACACTAAGGCCTCTGAGTAGATATATAAACAGCTTAAACAGGCGCTATAGAAGTCCATTATTACATTACGTTACAACAGGCACTGAGAATTTTGCTTAAAGCATAGTCGAACTCACTGTAACGTAATTTTTTTCTGTTATTTATCTAGCGCTAGAGTGTGAGTCATAATTTGCCAAAACCTGTACCCCAACCGGAGTGCTGACCGAACGAAATCAGTCGTCTCTGTTTCGTTCTGGGGAAAATGTGAAATGCAAATACTTAGTGATCGAACATTATTTTAAACGTAGCTTAGGATGACGCCCTCCTGAAAAAGGACAGGAAAAGTAGATTTTGCATTGGAAATTATAAGGCACTCGCTGAAATCATAACCAATTAAGACTTCTTAAGATTATTATTCTACCCATATTAAATGAAATATAATCGAAATTGGCATTTCTTTTCAGTTCGAACGAGTTTCTCATGATGGACGCCATTTTGAACAATGGTCCAGTGGTCGTTGGATTCGCAGTCTACCATGACATGTTCTACTATCGCCGAGGAATCTACTACCATGCGGGTAAATTGAACGACTATCGCCACCTGGCGAATATTGACGAAGCTCAGTGGGGGGGGGATAGAATCTCACAGTCTTATAAGGCCAACTGTGCAGCATAACCTAAAAGCCCAAGACACTCTATTGCGTTTTCAGATAAGACCTTGACGCCTTGACGCCTTGACGCAGTCACGACGTCATCTCGTCATAATCCTGGTTAGCATGACGTAATCGTGACGTCAGAAGCGCTTCCGTAGTAACGCCTGCATTTTGCGTGACTTTTTCAGGGCCCGACTGGCTGATGGGTTACCATGCGGTGATCGTGGTCGGATGGGGCCAGGACGAGCGCTCCGGAACGAAGTACTGGATCATCAAGAACAGTTGGGGCAAGGGATGGGGAGAGGACGGGTTCTTCCGGATGATCCGCGGCAGCAACGACTGCGACATCGAGGCGGAGACCTTCGAGGCTTTCCCCATCATCTAAGAAGAAGCCCAGGCAAAGAAGCAGGAGAAGAAGGAGAAGCAGAAGAAGAAGGAGGAGGAGAAGAAGGAGGAGGAGGAGCATTCCGTCGCAAAACACAGAGACACATCCAATCTATACATGTATAGCATAATCTTCTTCTTCTTCTTCTTCTTCTTCTTCTTCTTCTTCTTCTTCTTCTTCTTCCTCCTCCTCCTCCTCCTGTATTAGCATATGCGTAACGCCGCATGGACCATAATTATTATTATTACGAGGCTATGTTAAAGGCTTTATATCGTCCACAAAGCTTCACTGCTGAGTCTACTGTGTATCTATTCTATAGAGTGGCTTAGGCTGCAGTGAGATGGGGACTAGAATCTTCTTTGCAGGGGCGTACCTATACTTCTGTAGGGTGTTGGGCTCGGTGCCTCTGGCACGGGGTCAGAAAATTAAATTTGCAGGTTAAATAACAGATCTTTAATTAGCATTTATATGGACACAGGATTAACATTACAAATGCTCTTTTCATTATTTCATTATTGGTGGGAACTGGAATACGTGATTTGTTCAAAGTCAGTTTTCTCAGTTTCTTCTCTTTCTATGCTGAGTGGAGAACACAATCGCAGAGTTTTTGTCGCCCCCTCTTCAAGTGACGCCCGAGGGTGGGGTGGGGTGGGGGTGGGGGGAATCGGCCATACACTAGGTATGCCACTGCTTCTTTTCAAGGATAGAATTTTCCCAATGCAAGGCCATTAGTTTAACCAACAGCAGAGCAAATTGATCTGATTGAATCCTTCGTAGTATTATTCTATTTCAGAATTCCGCATTTCTTTTATTTTAGAATTATTTTCTCATCGTTTACGTCGTTTATGACACTGGGTCCGAACGTATCTTAATTTTAAATCAAATGTTACTAAATGAGATTCAATTTAGACTTAATAAATCTATTTTTAACTCGTTCTGCTCTACACTGAAGGTCAATTAAAACCGTCTACAATGTATTGAAGCGCAGCTACAAAGATTCCTCTTTTAGTGGGGGGGTGTACCTCCTCCTCTCCCCCTCCCTCAACCCCAACACCAGCAAATCATACATACACTGAATTTGAAAGCAATCTTCTTGAATAAAGATGGCGACTCCATTATCGTCGTAGGTCAGAGGTCAGAATAGGTAAAAGGTCAGAGCATCTGTCTCTATATCATCTAGAGTCTAGAGTCTCTTGACAGTTATAGAACGCAGTCTTTGGCGTGCAATTTCCTGATCATAGAATAAATAAGAAGCACTCTTCCGAGTGGAAACCAATACACAGCTTCCGACTAATCAGTCACGTGTTCTGCGATCTCGACTGTGCTGCTGATGACGTCATCGCTTCCCTCGTCGTCGGGTGTCGCTGCTAAAACAGTGACGTCATCACTGTACCTAGAACGCATTTTCAGACGCCAGGCGCCGCTGCATAGAGGACCTATTGCTGCTTAGCGTGCTGCGATCCATTCACAGGGATCGTTTGATCCGGTAGGAAATCTTCTAGGAAGCGCCACTTTCACAGCCTCTAAGAAAGTGCATCGGACTGACTTCGCAGTAAACATCCATTGATTTCTGCCAAAGATCTCACAGAGCCTCTATACAGAACGATGCATTGCAGGGACAACAAACCTCTTGAAAATCCATAGCATCGAAATTCTGTTTAAAATCTGCAATGTCTAACATTCTGCCATTAGGAAATTTGATTGAAAAAAATTTTTGCCCTATCTGGGAATTCTTCATGAAATGAAACCACCAGCAGAATTGATTATTTTTAGATTAATATGTTTAGTTTTGTGATTCTTTTCCTCACCTAATGGGGATTTTGAAACGGCATCCCCTCATCCCACCCCATGCACTAACAGAAATTCATACAAAACAGGACAGAAGTTTCGATCAAAAGCGTAGAAATGCTTTCTGGCGAGATGAATGGCGCGTCCTTTGCAGAACCAGCGTCACCCGATCGAGTGAATACGCCGATAATTAACCGCGATATGTATCGATAGATTTCATGGAATCGAGTAATCGAAATGTTATCGTTAGCACGTCATGAGACGACCTACTTCCTATAAGCTTCGCTCTCAAGGACAGCTTCTGTTGGTCTCGGAGTGGATCTCTGTCCCTGTCTCTGTCTCTGTGTCTGTCTCTGTCAGTCATCTTCTGAGCCCTGAGGCCGCCGCCCAGCGCTGTTGTTTATTAAGATCCTAAGATCCGTGGGAATAGTCGTTCAAAGCCTTCGTCTTCTTTCGACATCACTTGTGATAAACACGGCATCCGCAGTTTGAACCAAATGCACCGAGCAGCTACAGTCAAACCCTCTTAACACGCCGACTCCATGCAGACGACCCTTGAAACTCTGTCGGTCTCAGTTAATTAACAAAGCGCGTTCCTGCGCGCTAACCACCGATATAGTCTGCGTTATTCGTGTTATTATAGTGTTAATGGGTTTTTACTGTACATTGGCCTTCTTAGTTGACATGTCTTCTTCTAGTCAAATGTGCAGCTGTTATCCAATTTTTGACTCAGGTGTATTTAAAACGCAATTCTATGTATCATCATCATCATCATCATCATCATCATCATCATCATCATCATCATCATCATCATCATCATCATCATCATCATCATCACCGCCACCTCCACTCCCGATTCCAATTTCAAGCTGTCCCGCCTCTTCCTCATCCCGCATCTCCATTTCCCCATCGATTGGATATTGGCCGCGGATATTTCTTGGCAATTGGATGGGATGTTTTATCCCAGAGGCGGATCGAGGGGTGAGTCAGGGTGGACATAATTATGTCCCCGGGCGCCGAGGTGAGGGGGCGCCAAAACCGGGTATTAAACGCACAATAAAGAAGAAGACGAAACGCGTGTGACGCCCTTTTTTTGCTCGTCAGCAATGTTAGGGGGCGCCAGCGGTGCACTTTGCCCCCCCCCCGGGCGCCGCATACCCTCTGTCCGCCTCTGTTTTATCCGGAGACATAATCCGTCAGATCCTCAACGGGGACAGAATTACTTCATTCAAAATGCAGCGTACAACGCATTTGGGCGGAAGAAGGGGGGAATTCAAAGGGGGCAAAGGTCGTTGAGTAATGTGTTCATGGAAGCGATACTTGGAAGAAAGTGCATCCATCCGATTTGAATCTGAATTACGAAGGAAACCAACTCAATAACTTATTCATTCTTCTTTTATCCTCACTTTGCACCAAAATCCAGTTCACGTCTTCCAATCATCCGCGTAAAAATACCCTTAGAAACATTCCTTAAAATTATGCCGTCAATTGGTTCACCCTCCATCAACCTCACCAAATATTTTGAATCACCGCCCAAAAATTCCCTCAATCGGACGCCTAACTTTTGCCTCTATAGTCTACAGTAAAAGAAAAGATGCGGACAGGAGAGAGAGAGAGAGAGAGAGAGAGAGAGAGAGAGAGAGAGAGAGAGAGAGAGAGAGAGAGAGAGAGAGAGAGAGGGGTGACTGGAATCTGCCGAATAAAGCACTGCCTAGCCGCATTATATTGGCGCTATATCAGTTTCATCTCAACTGCAGGTTCGGAAGCACTATGCTGTTTTTTAAAGAACGTTGTGGTCAATTTGGTTGCATAGGAGGCTGAGTCTGCTGACAAAATGAGACAGTTTACGACGAAAGGGAGGTTGGGGCAAACCATGCAATTTGACCACCAGCCACCCCTTGTATATGCTGTATACGCCACGAGCGTTGCTTTCTCTGTATAAACAACCTATAGAGTGTCGGGTGGAGTGTTATGTGCGTTTGCGATGCATGCGACATACTCTGCCTCTGTCGTCTCCTCGTCTTCTGGTCTTTGAGTCGGGAAGTTATTGCTGTGACGTTGAGCTCTGAATTTCCCATAATTCCGAGTGTTTCCGGATTAGCCTTCGCTGATTGAGTCTCTCTGCTCGGCGCTTCTGTCCCAATGTCCGGCGCAAATTACAACCCACGGCTGCTTAACTTCAGACGCAATCGTCATAGACGACAGATAGGCTTCGGATTATTTTTACTAGACACCCTTCTGTCTGCCATGCAGCCAACAGGCATTTATATCGCAGAGTTCAATGCAAGTGATCACATCTGCAACTGGCGATGACAAATAACCGAAATAATCGACTGATTTGCTGGAAATGACGAACATCTTACTTACCAACATTGATCTCAACTGAAAAGAAGCGACCCGCCCAGAGACTGCAACTCACAAGAAGAGAACCATTGATTCAAAATCCTCGATCGAGACGAAGACGCAGATCTCACAGCAGTAAATCGCTGACGTCGGATCAGAGGAAGGAGAGGGGGGAGGGAGGGAGGTGGTCAAAAAGATGAAGAGAAAATCATCGTATCTGAAGACACGCCCTCTAGAAACAGAGACCGACGACGACGACGACGACGACGACGTCCTCATCACCTCATCACATTCGTCGATCCCAAACAACTACACAACTGATTGGCCAAACACCCGCTGTAAACGATCTTTTAAAAAGAAAAAGTAGCGTAGGTTCAGATAATGATGATGATGATGATGATGATGATGATGATTATTATTATTATTATTATTATTATTATTATTATTATTATTATTATTATTATTATTATTATTATTATTATTATTATTATTATTATTATTATTATTACTACTACTACTACTACTAGTACTACTACTACTACTACTACTACTACTATTATTATTATTATTACTACTACTACTACTACTACTACTACTACTACTACTACTACTATTACTACTACTACTACTACTACTACTACATCTATCATACTACTACTACTATATCATACTCATCATATTATTATCATCATACATCATCATCATATCATCATCATCATCATCATCATCATCATCATCATCATCATTATAATGGGTTTTTATCGTTTTAAGCTGTTTAGTGGGATCTCTCTGCATGTGTTAAAGAGTCCCTCCTTTTGTCCATCCATCAAAATCCTTCCCGGCATCCAGTCTGGAGATGCTCTGAAAGCTAAAATCCTGGAGAGGTTCTGTAGTTCTGTGAATCGGTCGACAGATGGCGGATGGAGTGTGTGACTCTCTTGCGCATGCGCAGAGTGTAGCCTACTTGATGGATGGAAGGAATGAGCGATCGACGGGTACTTTTCTTCTTGGACTCTGAGTACTCGAGATACTTTGAGGTACTGAAGCGACGGTTGGTTCGGCGACAGGCACGCAGGCTTCTCGCAATTATCCGTTCAACGCCCGAGACTCATCCGCCGATCGTCCAGTGTCTCTCTCTCTGTGCGCGCGCGTGTGTCTGTGTGTCTCTGTGTCTGTGTGTCTGTGTCTGTGTGTGTAGGCGTCGGGTAATGAAAGATTAATGCGACGAAGATGTCTTCTCGATTAGTAATCGATTATGCTTGGCGTCAATGATGATGATGACGATGATGATGATGATGATGATGATATCACTTCATCAATGCCTCCGTCCATTAGAGACCCAATATAGGGAAGCAGTGAGAGGACCCGAGGACCGACCGTCCGCCCTTCCTTGGTCCCCTTAATCTGCTCTTCGGCCGTCGTTGCTAGGGCAGACATTGCCGTTGCTAAGGCAGACATTGCCGTTGCTAGGGCAGACATTGCCGTTGCTAGGGCAGACATTGCCGTTGCTAGGGCAGACATTGCGGTTGTCGTCGTCGTCGTCGTTTCCATGGTTGCATTCGGTGGGAGGGCGGGAGAGAACGGTGAGACCCCTTTAAGAAGCAAAAGAAGTGTCGATAAAATGGTTCGTCGTAAAACATACACAGTCTACTTTCGCTAATCATCTTCTTTCCTGATTTATGTAACGCCACGATATTTTTAATGTCCAGCGGTTATGTCACTTTTCTTCTATAAAATGACACTACAATGACTGACAGATAAAAAGTCGTCATTTCTCTCAGAGAAGATTTGGTCTAAATGATTATCTTTCCACCGAATAGGTTTCATTATATGCAATTTATATAGCGCCAAAATTGCTTTCGATTCTTGTAGCGCCATTGGGATTGCATTTGACAATCTAACAAACTGCACATAGGCTGTTGTAGCCGTGGGGGCGCATCTACTAATAGAGAAAGGGGGTTGTTGAGAAAGTGAAGTGGGTGATTGATTGAGGGCTGGGGTGCTTCTACTTGAGGTTGAAAGTCTGTGCAGGCGTGAGAATTGTTTCTCTTAGTATTCGATGCCAAGTGGTCCTTTCGCTTTTATTTCGAAATTGGCGTTTCGTTTGTCGACGGTTTTTCTCCGCCGATAACAGACAGCTTCTCGCCTGTCTCGATCGCTTTTATTGCCCGCGTCTCAGCGATTTCTTCTTCTTCGACTGCTTCTCTAGTCATGGAATGTGGAGAGTGAGAGAGAGAGAGAGAGAGAGAGAGAGAGAGAGGGGAGAGAGAGAGGGAGAGGAGAGAGAGAGGGAGGGAGAGAGAGACTTGTCTCATGGAATCGATAGAATCGTTGTGTTTTAGTGTGACAATCTCTTTCTTCTGTCGATTGATATCCTGAAATATTTCAGTGTTAAAGTGGATCGAATGCCTTTTCAGCATTTCTCAACTATTCTAAATCATACTTAACGTCTCTCTCTCCCTCTCACTCTCTCGCCCTTTCTCCTCTCTCTCTCCCTCTCTCTCCCTCTCTCTCTCACGCCCTCTCCTCTCTCTCTCTCTCTCTCCCTCTCCCTCCCCCTCTCTCTCTCACGCCCTCTCTCTCTCTCTGCTCTTGTGCCATGCAAGACGGTTTCTTTATTCCAAGATTTTCTTCGACTCGCCGTCGACATTTTTCTCAATCGCTTAATCCTCTCTCAGCGACTAAATAGAGCTTATCTCTTCTGCCGGAATGCTCACCGGAAGTACAGAGAACGCCACCGGAAGCAGTTTTCTACTTGCTTTCTTCTCCTGGGAGATGATTTCTTCACTCGTTTGGAATTTCTCAGATTACCGACTAAACATCAGATATCGACATCAAACGACACTGCCGACAATCATTATGCATTAGACTGAGAGCGGATACGGGCAAACGGTCTTTGAGGTTAATGTGTTTGAATGGGAAATGCATCGCTGTTGTTGTTGTTGTTGTTGTTGTTGAGGTCAACAATGATAACGACGGCCTGAGAGCACGTGACCATAATAGATAGCATTTATTTGGAAACACGAAATTCTTTTCTTAAGCTTACAGGAAGAAATTTGCGGCGGAAATGGTTGACTTCCGTTTCCGGGAAATAGCTAAACTCTCTGAGTGCAATTGATTTAAGTGAAATGAGTAATCTGCTTTTAAGAAAAACAAGTCTCTAAGCGTGAATTTTCCCAATCAGTCTTTTGTCGACCACAGTTATTGACGTATAGTAGAACAAGCAGATGATGTCATACAATTAGAAAAAGAACAGCGATAAATAACGAGTGTAAGTAAGCAGCAGTCCTTGCAAGCTTTATCTAGCGCTATTCATAACAGCTGCAAAGATTCGATGAGTCTGATTAACAGTGATTATGGCGATGGTGATGGTGTTGGTGGTGATTACGATGATGATGATGATGATGATGATGATGATGATAACGGCAACAATTCTTGTCCTTACGCAGAAGACAGAAGTGGCCGCAACCTGTATGTCCTCCATCGTCATTTTAGTCCATCGTCTTTTCCAAATGAAGAAGTCAAAGGCGCGTATGTTGCATAAAAGAAATTGATAAATTGAATTAATTGCTTTTTCGTTCATCGAAACCACAGCCAATGGCAAAATTCTGCGTTTTTCAAACGCCAGGAACTAGCATTAAGATCGATCGATGTCAAGAGAGTTTTTCCCATTTTTATTTAATCTGCTTTTCATCTGACTGGCTTTCTTCAATTGAGGACATTTCCGTTAAAATATCACCAGAATACATGCAGTAATTTCACGGAGCGAAGTCCCCTTTACCCCCCTCTCCCCCGCCCCGGCCCCTGGCTACCGTTATGCGACAGTTTATTACTATAGGCGTCGAAGTTACATAAACAATCGCCAGGTGGCGAATACAGATTAGACTCAGTAGTTAACAGGAGTGATCGCTCCCGACTGCAATTGTTTTGCATCGATTAAAAGCGTTTTTCAAAAAGCGAATTCTTAAACTCTGCATCTGTTTCTTTCAGAGAACGGAGGCAGATAAACTAATCTCACGTCCCTCTCTTGACCTTTGACCTTCGTTATCTGTCATTTCGACCTCACTTCCCCTCCACCAACTCCTCCATCTCCATCGTCCTCTCCGCCAATTCCTTCGGCTCCTTCCTCGAACCGGAAGTAGTCGTCTTCGATTTCCGGTGTTCCGACTTCCGGCGCGCCGAACTGAAGAAACTGCGTGCCCTCGACCACGAATGCGACCTCCACGACCCGCTGGTCGACAATTGGTCGGTGACCAGAACCCGGTTGACCTCGAGGGAACTGGCACACTGGAACGCCTTGACGAAGGTCTGGCGGAAGTTGTCGCTGAGAAACGCGTAGAGTACCGGATTGAGGGTACTGTTGGCGTAGCTGAGTACCGTTATCAGTTGGAAGAGCAGTTTCGCCCAGAACGGAAGAGACAGGACGAAGAGTACCGTGGCCTGGAAAATCCAGTACGGCAGCCAACATACTATGTAGACGGTGATGACAGAGAGTACCAGTACCGTTACCTTCTTCTGAGATTTCTTCTTACCTGTAGTACATTTTTAAAATATCAAATATCAAAAAATTGAATTTAAGACTCCCCCAAAAAGTTTTCATTGCCGAAAATGCATAATAATAATAATAATAATAATAATAATAATAATAATAATAATAATAATAATAATAATAATGTAATGATAAATCTTATTATGTTATTATAATGGCAGTGAAGCTCGCTAGCCATTGGCGCAGCCACAGAGGGGGGGGCACGACGGGATCGCCCCCTATTCGGACGGAGACCGGTCATGAGATTCGAAGTGCCCATATTCTGGAATCCTGGCTACGCCACTGCTTCTGGCACTCCATTGAGTGTACCAGCGTGTATTCTGCTTTTTAAGCAAGGTATCTGATTTTCAATGCAACAGTCAGACAAAGAATCTGAATTTCTCAGTGATTAAGACGACGAAGATGACTACAAAGTCAATCCAGTTTTCATCATAGTACTATCTAGCTATAAACCCGACAGCGACACACACACACAAACACACACACACACACAAGACGTGGTAAACACAATTTGCAATATCAAATCGGTCGGTCGGTCGGTCGGTCGGTCTGTCGGTCGGTCTTCTGTACGGAAAACAGAGCCGATGAAATCAATCTGCTGCGCTCAGTAGAGATAACGACCACCTAGCTGTGGGCTCTGTTCTCCATTTCTCTCAAACCAGCACAGTCAATAAAATGCAATAACTGCAAAAAGAGAGAAATCGAGCGATTCTTGTAGCCTACACCGCTGTATCTGGCGTCGAGAGAGGCTGCCTCGATTGGAAATCAAACGGACAAATGGCGGTCGACAACGAAAACGAGGCTCCCGTCAACACGACCACTCGAGGAATTGCTCTATTTCTGGCCGAAAGAGAGGCTCCAAGTATTTTTGGCATCAATCTTCGACTGCCAAGTTCTCTTCAATCAAGTCCTTGAAATTCCGTCGCTCAGACTGAAATCAAAATGTCGTGGAAGAGTTTTCCAAGGGAATTCGCTGAATCCTACAAATGCGTCTAGGCACCGGTTCTGGGGGGATTTGGAGGAGGGAGTGGGGTGGGGTGGGGTAATGGCGGTTTTGCTTTTGAGAGGCAATCGTAGAGACGCACATAAGATGGGGGAGGGGGTCCTTTTGAAGCTGAGGAAGATTTGTCGGCGTTTTTCTCTTCTCAGCTTCGTTCGTAGACGATGACGATCTCCTGTCTGCACGGCGTGCGTTTTTCCGCTTCGTATCTCGCCGTTCGCCTGTAAAACAGCAGTCGTTGGTCTTGAGAGTAAGGGCCCTTTGTCACCGATTCGACGAATGCGTTAAGCTGGCGCCGCCTGTCGACCGACCGACTCATAGACTGTTTCTTACGAATGGTCTTTGGAAGAAGATACACAGAGTGACGTCACCGCAATGAACATCCGATGACAAAAACGGAAGAGGAAATGGAAGAACAGAAGACGTCCGCCATTAGAGACAAACGACTCAACCGCCGATCGACAGGTGGCGCAAGCATCTAAAAAATTCTCAAATATGGGGAGAGGAAACGCAGTCGGCTGTACCCCACACCCACCCATCCACCCACCCCAAGGGAACAATTTCTTCGCATCATTGCTATTTCAAAATCAAAACATTTTATAATTTTTGTGGCCTATAAAACCTCTGATACAAGGAACAAGTTATCTTAAGACATACCTCATCATCATCATCATCATCATCATCATCATCATCATCATCATCATCATCATCATCATCATCATCATCATCATCATCATCATCATCATCATCATCATCATCATCATCATCATCATCATCATTATTATTATTATTATTATTATTAGTAGTAGTAGTAGTAGTAGTAGTAGTAGTAGTAGTAGTAGTAGTAGTAGTAGTATAAACGATAATTATATAGCGCTATATGCGTTATATATATGCATTATCTCGATCGACTTTGCAGCCGTTTGACAGAGAATAGATTTTTGAGAAGACGGCGCATAGAATCATTTGAAATCGCTCAACATTTTTCGTGGCATTTCGATCGCTCTGGAATAACACTGGGACAGAATATATTGACAATTCTAATACGGTTTGACACAACAAAGATGGGGACACACGCATATGTGGTTTTAATTCGTTTCATCACTCTTGTGAATTTTTACATATCTGTACACCTACTGTACCAGTAGTCTTTCCACAGGACCATACGTCAAAGTCAAACAGGGAATCAAAAATGGTGATGTCCCACGTTTGAAGTGAACATAAAATACTTTAAGGTAGACTGATTTTTCTTTTGAGGGGGGTATATACCGATATAACCACCGTCGCTACGACGCTGGTTCAAAAATCAGACAAAAAGACGTAATGAGATTGCTATTGAGTCATACAGATACATTCTTTGCTCCGAATGTAGTAGTAGTAGTAGTAGTATTATAGTAGTAGTACTAGTAGTAGTAGTAGTAGTAGTAGTAGTAGTAGTAGTAGTAGTAGTAGTAGTAGTAGTAGTAGTAGTAGTAGTAGTAGTAGTAGTAGTAGTAGTAGTAGTAGTAGTAGTAGTAGTAGTAGTAGTAGTAGTAGTAGTAGTAGTAGTCCTCGTTGTTGTTATTGTTGTAAGAATATCAAATAGCAAAGAAAAGTGACAAACTGAGTAAGAGAAGTTCTAGGTAATGCAGAGAATCAGGTGAAAATATTTTAAACTTGTCGACAGTGACGTCATACGACGTCCCTCCAACGAAAGACACAGATTCCGGAAGTAGAGTGAAACTGAACACGTGATCAGTTTCGCTTCCCTCAAGGCCGCTAAGCGCGCATGCGCACATTAAAGTTTAAATGAAGCACTTCCGGATGCATGTAATCAATTTCTCTTCTACCGGAAGTCGACGTTCATACGGCTGTCACGTGATCATTGAAAATGCACTTTGCGCTTTCATTTGAGTATAAATAAAACTCAAATATTACAATTTACTTTGTTTTTTACTTGTATTAATTAGATAGTTTGATTTAATTAACGTTGATTTATTTGGCGCCTTTGTTTTCAAACCTAGTTCAGCATCTAAAACAACACCGAGTGAGCGAATGTTTAAACGGGGATTTCTGCACCAGATGGAGCCACAGTATGCGATAGACGGCAGTTTTACGAGGCGTGAGTTTATTCCATCAGGTGTTGCTGAGCAAGACTCGCCCTGCCCACCACCCCTGGCCCGTGTTGATGCTGCCCCTTGGGAACGGCGAGTCGGGCCAATAATAATCAAGAATAATTTATTCTCAGCGCGAATTAAAAAACACGATATGCAATAAAAGTGGAAAGAAGAAAGAGAGAGAGAGTGAGTGAGTGAGTGAGAGAGTGTGCGTGTGTGTGAGAGAGAGAAAGAGAAAAAGGAAGGGGGTATTAAACAAACAGCAGTAGAGATAAGAGACGAAATAAAAATCTTTGAGTTATCGGAGAAAAAACACAAAAGCATATAACGGAGATAAAACGAAAAAATAACTGAAATAAGAACGACAGTTGGCGATTGTAAGGGTGAGAGGAAGTGGAGGGGGGGTTGTTTCTCGTAGGTCATAGACCGGGTGAATACATTAGTGGTGAGGGGGAGGGGCCGTGACGTCATCATGGTACGCAAATTTTCAACGATGACGTCAAGAGAACGCTAGAATAATTATTGACCTTGGCAAGAGTTGGTACCCCGGGGTTATGGGGTCAAGCCCCTCGATGTAAGGGGCCACTCAGAAGAGCGGGGGTATTTTTAAGGGATTCACTTGTGAAGTACCATCGATTGATATACCTTTAGAGTATTAGAAATAGTGCTATAAAAGTGCAAAACTATTATTATTATTATTATTCTATATTTATTATTATTATTATTATTATTATTATTATTATTATTATTATTATTATTATTATTATTATACAGTAAAGTGTGTGTTGTATTAGTTTATTATTGTTTGTGTACTATCTTGATGCTGTGCTTATCACGAATAAAGATTATTATTATTATTATTATTATTATTATTATTATTATTATTATTATTATTATTACAGTAAAGTGTGTGTTGTATTAGTTTATTATTGTTTGTGTACTATCTTGATGCTGTGCTTATCACGAATAAAGATTATTATTATTATTATTATTATTATTATTATTATTATTATTATTATTATTATTATACAGTAAAGTGTGTGTTGTATTAGTTTATTATTGTTTGTGTACTATCTTGATGCTGTGCTTATCACGAATAAAGATTATTATTATTATTATTATTATTATTATTATTATTATTATTATTATTATTATTATTATTATTATTATTTACCTTTCGTGTTCTTGTTCGGTCCTGTGGACTTGAGCCGGAGAACAACGAGGAAGTAGAAGACGGAGATGAGACTGACCGGGATGGCGAACGACAGACAGAACGCGTACCAGATGAACGCCTGGTCTTCTCGGATCGCCTGATCGCTCGGCCACTCGATGGTGCACGACACCATCCCGTCGTCCTCAACCGTCTTGGCGTACAGGATGATCGGCAGCATGACGAGGAACGAGGCGACCCAGACGACCAGGCAGACGACACGGGCGATCGCCGGGGTCCGGT